>PVJA010008529.1:0-55067 GCA_004027025.1 Myocastor coypus | reverse complement strand
CCTGTACCAAATAAATAAATAAATAAATGATTTTGTTTCTAATAGAAGATTTTTAAAAAAGAATCACAGCTGACTGCTCAGTACAAACCCTCAAGTCAAGGAGAGCTTGGCGTGAAGTATTTCAAGTACTAAAGGAAAACAACCTTCAACTCAGATGAATGTAGCCCACAAAACTATCTTTCAAAACTGATGAAGAAATCAGATACTTCCATGACAAAGAACATGTGAGAAAATTTATGACCACCAAACCAGCACTCCACAGTGCTGTGAAGGACATTCTAGAAAGAGATAATAACTCTCCGTGAACTCCAACAGAAGGAATACCCCAGGCCAGGCAAACAATTAAGTGGGGAGGGGTGGTAGTGGGGGAAACCTATTTGACTAGAATCCCTCCCCAGTCTCAGTATGTACATTATGTATTTCTCCAATATTTTTGCAGGGACAGAAGATAGCAGCAGAGGAGCTGGCTTCAGACTAGTGAAGGCTACTGTGCCCAAAACGTAAAGTCATAAAGGAGCAGCAGTTGTGAAATGACATAAAAACGTAATGGGTTGTTTGCGCTATGTGTTTCCCTATAGTCATGCATTTTTATCAAGGTGATTTATTCATATTGTTTCATTGAACATAATAGATTCTCCAGCCCATCGGCCCCTTCCTATGACCTTGAGTTTTATGGTATGATCACTGTGTGTATTACAGTCATGTGCAACACAAATCAGCTCTGGAATAACCTGGGTGACAGCATGGTCGGGAGCTGCAGATAAACAGAGAGGACTGTGCTTATGGGATGTAGAGGGGGCAGGGCTGGCACTGGAGTCACAGTCTGCATGCTGGGGACAAGGATCCCAGGAAAAGGCAGAAAGCGATGCAGGCAGGATGGACATCTCTATGCTGACTCTTGTATTTTCTTTCCAGGCATGCACTTGGCCTGACAAAGCATGTCAAGCTCTGGATCTCAGTGGGCTTCTCCAAGAATAAGGCTACTAGGAGCTCTCTACACCCTCAAGTAATAAGAAAAATAGCCCAGCTGCTGAGCCATTGCTCTGTGCTGTGCAGAATCTCCAGGCCTTCCCAGCTGCAACTATCTCATTTAATCCTTACAGCAGTTCTGGGCAGTGAGTTGTTATTTTCCCACTCTTATGAAGAGTTTGAGGTATAGAAATAGTGGGGTGGTTTATCCTTCCTTCATTTCCATTGCTTCCAAGGTCTTGTTTGACCCTGAGCCCTCTGAACTTCAACTTTTGGGGGCTGGTGTTGAAACTCTTACTGCACGACCAGCAAGTAAAAGCTGTGACCATCAGCTTTGATTAGGTTGACACTGGGGGCCTGATGATCCTATCCAGCAGCTGATGATGGGGGCATTGGCAAGAAGGGGTGGACCCTTGTGTGGGCTGTCAAAAGAGGCCTCCTGTCTGACTCCTGAGACTGCTGAGATGCCCTGACAGAAGGAAACATTTGAAAGAGCCTGGCCCTTAAGGGGCCTCTTTAAAAAGCAGTTGCCTCCGAGGAGCTTCCAGATACCAGCCAGGGAACGCATTTCCTCCCACAAGCACACAACTCGGAGGATGCTGTGGCTTTGGGGTGCCTATTTTTATCCCTGTCCACTTAATGATGCTGAGATGTCTTTTATTTTCCACTGACCCTGTCATCTTTTACGATCTATTTCAGGTGGATAAGATTCTATAAGAACAAAATATCACCTCCACCTCCACGAAACAGAATGGGAGCAATGATAAAGTTCTCCTTGAGGAGATGCCTAATGACTAAGGATGATTATACTCCTGCTTTGAGTGTTTCCTTTATCAAAGATGTCAGCTTTTTCAAAGGCTTTAGCCTTTTGCTTCTGCTGGTAGAGATTTCCATATGGAAACCATCTTGCTTGGGGTTGGGCTCTGGGAGCTGTTAGGGTTGTGTCTTCCTTCTGGTCTATTCTAGAAGGGCAGGGAGTTCTACCCAGGCAGATCGAGCAGCCAATCACAAAAACACAAGCTCTGCCAAGCCCCGCCCAGTAGGAGGGAGACTAGAGCCACTTCAGGCCCTTTGCCCTGCTCCCACGTGGATGAGGTGGGGTGTGGTTGACTCTAAGGTGTCACCAAGCCAATCTTGAGGGATGCAGAAAGCTGACTTGTCACCCAGGGGAGTGTCTTGCTGGAACCTTCCTAGCAGCTTCTCAGAAGCCTGAAGACACTTTCCCTTCCTCGCCTGTGAAAACTAACAGTGACTTGGAAATCAGCGATATCCCTCTCCAGGATCCAGACACCAAGCCCTTTGTTTTCTCTTCCTGTGCATGGAAATAGAAATTCTCAAAGGCAGCACTTGAAGGCGGAAATCAAGACATTTCCCTGTAGTTTATTTCTTAAGCAAGGCATAAGGAACACATAAATACATCTGACTCTTAAGCCAGCAGTCAGACTCCAATCATAGTGAAAGACATGTAGGATTTTATTAGGAAATGCTTAGCCATACTTTGATTTTTAATTTCACTGCTGAGTAAGTAATACAGTCACCTAGGTCAAAATTACAGAAAGATGTGATACAGTGAATTGGTCCCCATGCTTCTGCATGCCACAGCCCTGGCTCTGCACCTTCTTGGGTACCCTCCTAGAACTATTTGATAGGTATCCACTTTCTCGCACAGAGCACAGAACACTTTTGTGTTCACACCTTGTTTTCTTTCATTTTGCAATATAGCCTGCAGATCTCCTATCATCCATCACAAGGAGCACTGTCCTTTCTGTGGCCACATAGTGTCCCAGTTGCTTCAATTCTGTCCTCTAAGGGTGGGCAATAGTTCCCTGTAATTTGGCTACTTGGATCTGGGCCACTCACTGAACTAAACTGGAATGTGCCTATTTGGGGCACTATAAAATGAAGTTAAGTTCTCAAGGTATGGTGGTTTGGAAGCCACCTAGGAGACAGCATGGCTGATACTAGTCCTTTACAGCAGCGACTGTCCCAGCTGAAGATGGCCCTGAAGTGAGACTTCAGACTCTTTCTATACTACGACATATGGCACTGGGTAGCTGCTAAGAAGGATTCTCCCACTTTGACAGAATTCTTATAAATGAAGGTGAAAACTTTATTTTTTGAGACAGGGTCTTGCTAGGTAGCCCAGGCTGGCCTCAAATGCTAGGATATCCTCCTGCCTCAGCCTACAAGTGACAGGATTCCAGGCATGTGCCACCACACCTGACAAATGTGAAAACTTGAATAAATAGTGTTTTATAAGACTTAGAAGCGTACTGGTATGTGCTTAAATGAGAATTATTCTGATACTGCTTTTAAAGCACTATAGTTAGCACATTAAAGCAGCAAACACATTTGACATCTGCTCCTCGCTGCCTGTGCAGTGAATGTAGGGTAAAGCTCCCTTGCCTTATGGTATGCATTTGAAATGCTGTCGAAAAGGATTAATTGCTTTTCAAGTCAGGGCTTTAAAGATTCAAATTGAAGCTCTAGTGATTAACCTTAAACAACATTTGAACTATAATTATAGTCTTCAAATCTATGCTCCCCATCTTTGGAGCTACATTATTTGTATCACCTGACCTCTACTTTTGATCACTCTCAGGACTGAGCTCCATCAGCCTTCTTCTTAGAACAAAAGGTTGGGGACACAGGCTTTCAGTGATAAAAATGCAGAGTGACAGGAAGCAGCAGCTTGCTGGCCAGCTCAGCCCCGTGAAAACCCAGTTTGGAGTGTTAATTGGAGGTGAAAGCTGGGAGTAGCTGAACTGTGCCCAACCATTGGGAGGTGCTGGCCAAGGGCCCGCTGTGACAAAACGAGGCACATCCTGCCTACCTTGGAGTGCCAAGCACGGAAGCAAGTGTCACTGAAAGAGAAACTGTTTAGTCACAAAGTACTATCATGAGGGGGCAGAGGCCCAGAATTTCAAGCCAGCTTTCCTCCCTGTGGGTAAGTTTTAAGGGTGTTCGTGAGACAAATACAAAGGGTGGTCTGCACCGGGGGAAAAAGTGAGTGGGGTAGGACTCACAAAGCAAGGGCATGCTGTGTGCGCTCTGTGTGAGATCAACAGGCAGGGCTCTTTCTAGACACGTGCAGAGAGGGGTGCGTTAACCATGATCTAAGGATGGGGCTCTGCGTGCTATGATCCTCCAAGTCGCTCATCAGATACCTGAAGCTGCCCAAGTGCTAGGTGTGAGCGGGACACAAGTGGCTTCCGGTCTCCTAAGAACACGTAAACAGCTGCCACCCTGGTGAGTGCGCAGCAGGCGCATGGTCAAGAGCAGAGCTGCCAGGAAGTCCACTGAGCAATGTGAACTCTAAAATGAGTGACAGAAGCAAGCAGTGAAAGCAAGGGAAGGTGGAGGGTTTATTCACTTTTCCCTGCACTTTCACCGCATTCCTGTGATTCTGGAATGGATGCGAGCTGAGGGTGGCAACTCCAACTTCCGCCCAGCGAGGTCCCAGAGCCAGGCGCACTGCTGACTGGTGTGCTGACTGAATTCTTTCCCAGCATCCTCTTTGAAAATGGGAGGGTAAAAGAATTTGTGTATATTTTTTGGGTTTTTAAAAATTAATTAATTAATTTTTTTTTTACATATAGTACAGAGTTTCAAAACCAGAAAAATTTAACAATGGTTATATTACGTATTTTCATCATCGGATCAGTTTAGATTAAAAGATATTGGTGTATAAGATTGATCAAACAATTAAACATTAACACTTTCAATAAACATTAATTTTTCTGTTTGTTTGTTTTTTGAGTTTGTGGATATTGATTGTGATTTCCATGTGAGTTAAAAGCAAAACCAACCTAAACCAGGGCAAAAGAGAGAGATTTACTGTGAAACAAATTGAAAAATTTAAGTCCATAACCCTAACCTTGAATGGGCCATTCCACAGCTCTGTATGTGTGTTTGTATTCATAAGTTTTGAAATATTTTCTTTTTAAAAATGTGTTTTTTAGTGCAGGGTCTACAGGGTCTCACTCCACAGATGGGAATTGCAGTGATTCCCTTTTTTTCAGCCTCCCAAGTGCTGGGATTTCAGGTGTACTCCACCGCACCCAGTTTCAATTGTCTCAGCGTGCCCAGGGACAGGGCCAGCACAGCAGCCAGGGATCAAACCCAGGTCCCCATGTCTGCCTAAGCAGGTGCTTTAATCTGCTGAGCTATCTGGCCCTCCCTGAGGATATTTTCTTAAAGATCCTCAAGTTTTGTGAAATTCAGGTTCACAAGTGCTATATTTGGGTACAAAACAGCATAGAAACATGATTTTCAAAGTTACAGGCGACCTATATAAGCCAAGAACGATACACAGGTTAAAAGTATTTTTTTCTATCAACTTGACTATTATTCGATGATCTCAATTTTCAATTTGGCTAAAATGATCAATTTTTGCCATGTTAAAACATTTTAAGTCTCAGGCCTATAATTAAAGTATTCTAGGATGCTGAGGCAGAAAGATCATGAGTTTGAGCCCTGCCTGAACAATTCAGTGACTTACTGTAACCATGGCCAACACAGGACAGCACCCAGGCAGCGAAGCTGCTATGGTAGGCACATTAGCATTGCCCTGAGTTCATTCCTCTTGTCCTGCTATATCCCCTAATCCACAAAGAAGTTGTAGCAGAAAAGACCCCATTGAAATTGAGTGGCAGTGGTCTTAGAGGGCTTGACTGTGAGAAAAAGAAGCACAGCCTAGTGTCAAGGGGCTATCTGAGTGACCAAAACATCTCTCTACTGGCGTTTTATTATTTATTCATTCATTTATGTAACAAATTTATATCCTGTTTTGTGTTCCAGAGACTATTTTGTGTTAGAATTGGAAGTGAACAAAATAGTTAACTGGGCATCTATATATGTACAATATACTGAAGTTATTTTCTGGTCATGGTATAGTTTTAATTTTTCTACCAAGGGGCAGATGCAGAAACGTGCAACAGAGCAGACTTACGACTTTCCAATAAAACCAGTTATATAAGCAGGTGTGTGCTTCAGAAATATCAGCATGGACCAGACACTCCTGGCTTGTGGTCTCAATTCAACCCTTCACAGTGAAGGTACCAGGCGCCCATAGAGAGCAAAGGAGATTCATCACTGCTCCAAGACAGGAGGGTTCTTCTGGGAAATCGTGTTAACAAACACCTGGAGCAGGTGACAGGCTCGCTCTCATTTTAACTGCATTGCTCCCACTGTCAGGGCCAGGCATCGTCACCTGCAGCAGCATCTTCATCATCTAAGCCAGCGTATGCAAAGGCTTAGAGGGAAGGGTACAGAGTGCCGGGTACTTGAGCTGTTTAATGGAACTTACAAGAGGAACAAGGGTGGTGTGGGGGAACTGAGTTAGATAAGCTGAGAGGGCTCTGAGGATGGGGATCCTCTGTAGGCACCTGAGGCACTTGGACTTGGTCTCACTAAATATTCACGTGTACTCTTTTGACTTCTACTCAGATGGAGTAGCTTTGCTTTTCTGCTCCCCCCTGTCTTCTCCTGCCTCATCCTGGTCTCAGTTGTCATATATTTCCCACATTTCTGAAATAGTCCCCCCTTGGATCACTTTCTTACTCTTGGCTACTCATGGTCCACAGAATGCAGCCTGCATCTGTAATTTGCTTGCATCCTGGCGTGGTTGGCTCAGGCTGGGGTTCTCCTGAGCTACCCCCAAATGCTCCCTACATCCAGTCACACGGCCTATTTATTTCAAATGCTGCAGTTTTCAATGCCCTCCCAAGAGCTCTCCCTCACCCAGGTGAGATCTGCACCCCTTCCTAACCTCTTCTTGGGGCCTCCTCTGCAGCCTTTTCTTAGACTCACAACAAACTGTGCCTCTCCACCTCTGAACCTGATTCCGAATCTCCTCCAAGGTTCTTCTACTCCTTAGCACAGAGTCACAAACTCTTGGGGGTCAGACACGACCTTCTCCCATCTTTCTAGCCCTGCAACAGACTATTGCATACACTGCCCTCCTTGGCCTAAATGATGGAGACAACACTGCAGTTCAAGTTGCACGGTGGTGCTCAAATGAGAATGAATTGCACTAAGTTGTCAAGAATTAGTGACCAAAAAGATATTAAAAAAAAAATACAGGGACATCTGGGAGTCCTAGCACCTTGGCCTCACTGTTCAGGTGTCACCCCCTCTCCACAGCAGGTTTCCCACTATCATACAAGATGCCAACAGAGGTCTCCCAAAGAGGTTTTTTGTAAAACTGGATTAAGTAATTTTCTTTTTACTTTGAGACTTTGTATTTCATTATGCAGTTCAGGCTGGCCCTGAACTCACTTTGTAGCCCAGGTTGGCCTCAAACTCAAAGCAATCCTCCTGCCTCAGCCTCCCTAGTGCTGGGATTACAGGAGTGCGCCAGCATGTTCAGCTCAATAAAACCAATATTTTTCCTTCCTCTGCTCCCTCTCCCTTTTTCTTCTGAAAAGCATGTCTGCCATGTAGATAAAAGCACCTGACCCAGGGCCTCCCAGTCTACCTAGATTCTCTGGTTTGTCTCGGCCCCTTGCTTCATTATTGCTATCGCCTTTCCAGATGCCTAAAAATTCAATACCCTGAATAATGAGGTTAATAAAACCAGTGAACTCCTTTGTCATGTACACAGACTATTTCTATAAAAATACCAAATGTATGATTAGCCCAGATTTAATCATCTTTTCCAACATCTTATAAATTTTTCCTGATGAACCTATTGGCTTTCCAGTAGAGGCTTTATTTACTCAGAATTTTAATTCCTATGGACTTGATTAGAGTTTGAGTATTTATAGCTTCTAATCTTTCTTCAGGGAATTATTTCCCCCAATGAGCATGTCTCTGAAATTCAACAAACCTGACATGCTGAAAGCCCCAGCAGAAGCAGGGGCTGGGTCTGACCAGACCTGGCCTTGGATCAGTCATTCACCTTCTCCTCGGGTTCTTTATTCCATCTGAAAATCTCTCTGTCTACTCTTACTTCACAGAACTACCACAGGACTGAATCACGCAAACTATTCAAATGGTTTTGTTTTGTTTTTTTTTAACGAAAGGGCCAGTTTTTAAAATTGTACATATTCATTCAGCAAACTGATAGCTTCTTGCGGCCCAGCCTCTTATGACCCAGCCTCTTGTGGCCCAGAAATACAAAATGAATCAGCCAGATATTACTAATGACCCTGCTGACCCAAAGCTTATGCACCAAGGGGATAGACAGGTACCCAAAGAACTTATTTTTTTTAGTCTTATTTTCAGGCAGGTAGGACATTTAGCAATAGTTAAGTTTATTTTGAACAGAGTAAACAGGCTCAATCAGATGACATTTTTAAAAATCTAGTTTTATTTAGAGTGCAGATAAACTGTAGAGGCAAAAGATACTTTTTTGCTATCTTGTGGGGAGCAAACTGTTCTGAAAACTAATAAATCGTTTGGATTGAATTCCTGTACTGTGGAAAAGCATGCCAAGAAAAAAAAAAAGTTATGACCCAACACTGAAGGTCAAAAAATGGAAATGTATAAAAATGAAGCACAGATAAGTCAATATTATTTTAGGGAGAAAATCAGTACTGTGAGTTCTGGGTTTCAAGAAAGACAGAAATAGAAGATCCATAAGAATCTAAGATGGCTTAAAATTTGTCAGATAGGTCAGGTTCTACCAGAATGTGATCAACACAGAAGCCTGGGGATGTGTCCAGCAGATACACAGTCGGAAAGGAAATTATTCTTTGCTTATTCTTTCTGTAGCCGGCTGGGATAGCAATCTAAAAAGAACTTCGAAATGTAGGCAGGGTGACGAGAAACTCTAAAGCTTTTGTCCACATTTCCACAGCAACCCTATCATCAAGATATCCTGGAAACTTGGTTGCAGTGGATCGAGTCTAGGGGAAACGAGGTGAAGCTATGTATGTAAGTCATGTTGCCCACGGCTAGCAGGAGGTGCTGATCCAACCAGAGAGAAACTGGCAACATCTCCAGTAGTCAGAAGCAACAGGAGTTGCTCTACTGGGCAATTCCTGTGTGCTAGCCACTGTGCTGAGCCCTTTAATGTCCTTCAATGTGCATTTAAAATAAGCGCTGTCAACCCAGTTTTAGAGATAAGAAAAGGCTCACAGAGGTTAAGCAATCTGCGCTGGCCAAGTCAGCCATAAAATCCAGAAGCTAGCATGAACAGAGTCTGTTTTGTAACCTCTGAGCTGTGGGGAGTTGCTGCCTTCTGAAGACTACATTTTCTATCCTGAGGTAAAAGGGACACTTCTTGCAACATTTTCCTACTGTTCACTTTTATCAACATGAACTTTTCTGTGATTAGGTTGCCAGGGTATTTGAAAGATGAAGTGAAAGAAAATCGATCTATTCCCTCTTCCAAAGAACAAGAGCTAGCTAAGAACAGAGTCAGAAACCAAATAAACTAAGGCTAAAAATACAGACCAAAGCCAAGACAAGAGGTGTAGAGGTATCAGCCAGATGGTCCAGTGATGAGACCAGTCACACTGGGAAGGTCCAGAGGGGAGGGAGACAGAAGCCAGCTTTCGGAGTCACAGAGCCACAGGGAAATGCTGAGAAAATAGGCCTTACTAGAAAATATGCTCAGGGCTCATGGCTCGGGGGTAGAAAGAAAGTAGTGTACAAAACTAGACCCTGGGGATGCTTCCTAGGCCTGAGAGGCCCAGGAAGGAGAGGGTGCAGCATGACCAGAGCCAGGAGAGCTGTCTCAGCTAAGGATGGGGCCCGCAGGCCCCACCTCCAGTGGCACTGCTACCTGGCAGCCTCCCCATGGGGTTAGTGCCTCTGATGGCTCCATCACCCTATTCAGTGTGAGTGGTGCCCTTCCAGAAAGAAAGCCTCTGTCAACAGGATGAGCTGGGATTTAGGTAAAACAACAAAGCCAGGAGCTTCCCCTCATGACTCACTTCCTGCAGGAGGTAAATTACCTCCCTAAGCACAGGCCCAGGAGTCCCTCTGGGAGGAGGAGCTAAGATGGGAGAGGAGCAAAACAGAAAACACAAACTCCAATTTCAAGGAAAGTTGCTTTTTCAAAAATGTTTCGATTTGTTTTGTTCAATGCCTGTCAAAAGGTGTTTTCCATGGAAAGCTCAAGATCACAGAGGGAGGGGTCCAGCACACAGGGTCCCTAGCTGCCCATGTCAGGAGGCCTGGTAGGAGGGCCCAGGGCTTCCAGCATCCCATGCCTGCTCCTGATGTCAATGGCATAGGTCTGAGCTCACTGAATGGAGAGCTAGAGGATACCTAGCCTACAGTTACAGAAAACCTGATAAGACCAAATAAACTACAGCTTCTTAGTTCCTAATGAGCCCTCTGGTTGGCTATAAACAACACTTCTGGGTGAGTCACAGTCATTGGCATTTGAGCCAATCTCTCTCTCCCCATGTATTAGCCTATAAATATTGTTATGGTTGTGTCTAGTTGTTCCACCAAAGCTCCATGTGTTCTTGATTCATGATCCAACACTGGGATTATAGATGTAAGTGCTACACCTGGCCTAGGGCGGATAGCCTCAACACAATCTAAGGAAGGGATAGAGGCTTGTTGTTGGCAAATGCAAGGTCCTGAGTTTGATTCCTTAGACAAAAAAATTAGATAAGCCATCTGACTAAAACTTTGGGAACAGGGTAGAAAGATTTTTATTTTTTAATGCCATGCTCCTACATTTTGAGTAGCTCAAGAAAAATGAAATCCATCAGGGTATGCCTAGGATCCTTACCCATGGTCACTTGAGTTGGCTATATGTCCCAGTCTACTGGCCCCTCCATCCTGGGTTTTCCCAGGTTCACTGTAGCCCTTAGAGTATGAGCTGGACCCTTTACCTTCTCAAGACTCCAAGGTTTGAGGAAAATGGAAATTTAAGACTCTTCAGGAGCCAGTAGGAACTCCGTCCACCAGGAAGTGTGTTTGATTCCCTCATTTTGGGCTAAAAGGCAAGGCTAGGGACAGCTGCCTTGTTGTTCTTGGTAAGGTGACCTAAAGAGAAGAGAACCTTAACTTGTATCCTTTCTCAGTTGGGTCTGAAGCCTGGACAAGTACCCCTTGGCAGGTATGTTGGGATTCCCTCTACAAAGACAGCCATGTGACAGGTTAAGTTTCTGTATTTCTTTACTAAGTTGCATAGGGGAAGCAACTGTGACAATGTAGTTGAATATTTATATTCATATATTCATATATTACATATATAATATATAATATATATAATATATAATATAGCATATATATAAATATAATGTTAATTGCTGCTCACGGTGACGTGGCTTCAACCTTGTGATCCTCTTGCTTTCCTGCTATAGCCTTGCAACTAGCTGGAAATACATGTACGTGCCAACACACCCAGCTAAGAAGATGGTTCTTATTTGAAAATTACCAGCTCTCCAAACTGCACCCGCTTGGGCCAACTTAGTGAGACTGCCTCAAAAAGCAAAAAAAGCTGTGGGTATAGCTCGGTCTGAGACTGAGCTTTAATTTCCAGGGTTCCAAACAAATAAACAACAAGAAACCACCTTCTCTTTGAAAACATGTCTAATGTCAGTTTTAGAAGTGGTGCTTTAAGCTCATTTAAAAATGCCATTAATTTGTAGCTACCTTACCAAAAATTATGACTGAATACAGGATCAGTTGAGTTCACAAGCTTCAGGATTAAGTTTTTAAATAGGAAGCAGTAAACGTTCAGATTCTGTTTAAGCAGGATCCTGACATGCCTACAGATGCTCCTCTTCCCTCATTTCAATAATTTCAATTTGTTCTAATTACAGCAATTTGAAGAATTTTCAAAAGAAGATCTACCTTGAGCTCTGTCACAACAGACATATGGATTCATTTAACTTAAAGTACAAGTTGTTGCTTCTTTCTCTCTCTCTCTCTTTCTTTTTTTCCTTTGTTTTTAATCATACATGAGGTAAAACATCTATTCAGAAATCAGCTATCCTGAAATTTCAGGTTGACAGGGCCAAAAACAAAATAGTATGATACCTCCAGTTAGCTGAATGCATCTTGCAGGAAATCCCTGCACTAAAAGCTCAAGCATCTGATCCAAGGGCAACTCAGGATCTATTTAGGCCTATTTGACTTAGTATTCTAAGCTTAGAGATTACAAACTACACAGAAAAGGAAGAGATTAGAGGCATTTCTTTAGGGTTTTACCACTAACATCATCAGTAAGTGATGGCTCCCAGCTGTTCAGCAATGAAGACATAAAAAAGAAATCAAGAAACAAGCCAAATCCTCTGTGCGAAGTAGACACATGACAATTTACCAAGAAGAGCAACATCAAATGTCCCCTCAATGTGTTCTGGCCAGTATTCCCACTGAGGGCCCTAAGTCAGCAATCAAAGAATACAAGACTAGAACTTGCCAAAAAGAAAAGCCAGCTCATCTGAGCTATCTACACATTTTAGCGAGCCTCTGCGGAGGAGTGTTTCTGTGTGCCAGGACCCGTATGCTGCAGGTGCCGAACCATAAGGACATTGAAACAGCAGATCCTGCTCTCAAAATGACTTTAAAGTGCCCCAAATGTGGTCAGAGGACTCCCAGGGCTCCTGAGGTCCCTCCAGTGGATCTTCAAGGTCAAAGCTATTTTCCTAATGATACTAAGATGGCATTTTCACCCACAGTAATTGTGTATAAAATTACTGGTTCCCTAGAATGAGTTCAGGAAGTGGCACCAAATATGTGAGTGATGACTGTGCTGTTTTCTACCCCAACACACACAAAGCTGGGTTCATGGAAAAATGTCCTTGACAAAGCAGGGGAAATGATTTATTTTTTACATTGTTTCTATGAGCCAGCCATGGAATCAGTGGGAGACGCCTAGGGAGCACTGCACTGCACAGGGCGGTCAGAGGAAAACTCTGGTGGGGCTGAGTTGCAAGCTGAACTAGCCGCTATTCTCACGGAATTTAACTTTACTTGAAAAAGAATTTTCACTTTAAAAAATGATGGATGAACAAGTTGTTTAAACTAGAATCTCAGAAATGAGTGATGTGAGCCTACCATACTCTGGAAAAGATAATATGTATTGAGAATAATAAACTTTGAGCTTTCAAGTGAAATTTAGATTTTTCAAAAACTTCAGCTTGCTGCTTCCCAATAATTAGACTTTTCTGCTGATAATAATGATGACCCTAACAAATCAGTTTTTCATAATGAAATTGTCTAATTATAGTGTGGGTTGATCTTTTCCAGAGAAGTAAAGTGTATGATATTATAAACTCACACATGGATAGAAAATTCATTCAACATAAAAAACAATAGATGTAACAAAATGTGAAAAGTTTATTGAGATGGTTTCAGATAACACATTAAAATTAACTTTAGGGCTGGGGAGATAGCTCAGTAGAATAAGCGTTTGCCTGACAAGCACAAGGGCTTGAATTCAATCCCCAGTTCAATAAAAAATAAATAAATTGAACTTTATCTCATCTTGTGTAGAATATCTGTAATTACCATATATATACATATGTATGGACATGCACAATTGAACATAAAAATGGTAGATATACATAATGAATATATATGATGCTATGAAAGATATTAAATTATCTCTGTAAGTATATACATGTAATTGGAGTAGGTTTTTCTCATATATATCAACACAATTTACTACCATATTGAACAGATACAGACATAGTAATCTATTGCAAAGATGTAAAACAATGCCACATTTTATCCTGAAATTTACATATGAACAATATTGTAATTATTTCCATACAAGTATTTTTTAGATGTCAACATCTTATAGGTTTATCATCGTTACACTTAAGTGAATCAATGAACAAAAAATTTAAGGAGCTGGAGAGATAGCTCAGTGGTCTAAAGCGCCTGTTTGGGCAAGCTTAAGCAAGCATGCAGGGATCGCAATTCAATCCCTGACACCATGTGCAGCACCAGCCCCACCTGCAGGGTGGGCTTAGCCAGTCACACACACACACACACACACACACAAGTCTTACTTTTATTTTCCATTAGAGTCAACATCACAATCCGCAAGAGTTCTTTGGGGTCCTCAGTAAGAGTACAAGTCCTGAGACCATGAAGTCTGAGAACCACTGATCTAAGAAGACAGGCCTATGATTAGATATAATAGGCCCATAATTCAGTGATGCCAACTGTGGTAGTTGATACGTTGTGTCAGTTTGGCTGAATTGGCTCCAACAGTTAGAGGCATGGGGAATCCTGCCTGCCTGGGGCACGATTGGTTCCACCCTGGGGTGCTACTGGTCCGGAACTGGGGTGTGATTGGTGATTGGTTCCACCCTAGAGCTTGATTGGGCCTGTCATAGGGTGCAATAGGTTTCACCCTTGGGCCATGGGCTGCCCCAGAGCGACTCAGCACAAAAAGTGTATATAAGGGTTCAGGAAGACTGGCTGCCTTGCCTGCTTCTTTGGAAAAGTCCTAGTCTTTGAGGAGGTTGATCTTCACAGCAGCTCTGTCTGTAGTTGTTGCTCCTCCTCTGCTCTTCATTGTTTTCTGTCACCATGAACCATTGTCCTATGCCTTGGAGCCAGCGGAGTACGAACTGAAACCTCCACAAACTGTGAACTAAGTAAACGTGTCCTTCCTTCATTTTGACTGTCAGTATTTGTCCCAGCAACAAGTAAACAGGAACTAAGACACCAACTTTCTGCAATAATAACTATGGTAGGGAAAAGTACAAGATGATACTGGGAAGGAGAGACAAGGAAGGGAAGGCAGCCAGATCTTGGGTTGTCAGGAAGGCTCTTTGAAGGATATGATCCTTAACCCAGGACTTAAAAGGTGAAAGGCGAGGGGCTAAGAGAGACAACACATTTAAGATGGAAGAAACCGCTACTGCAGGGGTCCAGGAGCCAGAGTATGGTTCAGTCAGGAAGATTAAAGTTCTTCAGTAGAGTTTGAGAAAGCTGTGCAGCAAATTATATCATATTGATGACCTTACCATTTCAGTAAGCAATATGTATAATAAAGGATTAAGAATAGAACCTGCTTTCAAAAATATATACCAGCAAAAAGGGGCAAAAGGAGCTGGAAAGGTTTCTGGTATACTGTCTACATACAGAAAGCTTACAAGGGCCACCTTAATAAATTGTAGCAGACACATAACTAGATATGTAATCTCTCTTCCATGATCTCTAAGATGAAGCTAAATGTTGGACTATTTTTATGTCTTTTTTTTTTTTTTCAGATTTAAGGGGATTTTAGAGTCTGATTTGAAATGGAAATAACATAAACAATGAAGAAAACCAGGTAACCTGCCTGAAGGCCATGCCCATTCTCAGGTCCCTTGGGGTCTTCCACGGGTGTTTTTGAGTTGGAATATTATCTCTGTGGATGATTTATGGGTTTCTTGTTGGGAGTTCAGAAGCAGCAGAAATAATTATTTCTAGTTTGGAGGTTAAGTCTAACATAATTGCTATCTTAGAACGGAAAGTCATATGCAATCATGTTGCTACCATATTTAAATCACAAGGTGCTGTTAGCTGTTACAGAATTAGGACTCACAGTCGGGAAAATGCAGTGGTTGAAGCTGTATGCTCCATCTTGCATCCCTTTTCTGAGGAGTCATATTTTGTTTATAAATATGACTTGTAAGTTACTCCAGAGAATATTTTTCCAAGGATCATTATCTGTTAACTTAAATTTTATAAGCCTGTATACAGATTGCTTCGATACCGTGTATTTTATGATATTTGTTGGTTTGTTTTTCCACATACTTCATAGTTCACGAAAACTCTGAAAGGCCAAATAATAAACAGATCCTAAAAGTGTGGCATTTAAAAAATCTATTACACACTTTAAGACATTAGGAAAATCAAAATTAGAATAGTAAAATGTCAAAAATAAAATGAATTCAAATAAAAAATCTACCCAAACTGTGGATAAAACCTATATCTTTTGAAAGATTTCTAGAACATGCTAGATATTGAAATATGGCGTCCCTAGCAACTAACGCCATGTCTGATGCCCAGAGGATGTACACTATCTATTGAAAGAATAAATAACTGAAATTTATGGGCTAGAAATGATAGCTTTCACTTCTACGTATTTCAAAAGAAGAAATTAATATATAATAAAATGAAGTACTTTTCTGGGCTAGTAAATGTTGAGACTGGGCTTTGGAATTGGATAACCTGATGCTAAGCTCACTTGCTTAACCACTGCACCATATTGTAACCTCATCTTAGTGACTATTTGGAGGTTGTTTTTATTTAGACAGTGGGATATTTTTCCAACAAAGACAGCAATTGAACACTTGATAATTATTTTTTAGATTGTTAAGAAATTCGATACAGAAATATTGATCTAACTTTCACACTGCCAATAACCACTCGCTGGGATAATCACTTTAGTCTTGGTCAGGAAGGGACCAAGGAGAACAGGTCCAGCCAAGTCCAAAGCCTTCTGTCATTACCTTTTGTTTTCCTATTGTTCTTGTTTGCTTTTTTTTACTTTAAGGATCAATTTTTATGTTTACCACAGAAGGGCATGGGATTTAAAAGGCTGGGAAATGCCAGTTCCCTTCTGTTCTAGTTCCTGTGACTAAGAGCAAGCATGGTGACCTTCCTGGGCCTGTATCATATTCTGGAGGATGGAAATGTAAGAATTCAGACATTGAGGCCAGTACACATGCCCACCATGAGCACTGTGAGGTTGATCACCAGTCCACATGCCTTTATATCCCATGAGTCTTCAAGTGCTGCTCATGGACACTTCCTGGGTCATTGCCTGTAGAGTGGCCTGGTTCTTACTTGCTGCTGTGGATGAAGGAATACTAGTTTAAGGGCATTCAAGATGTCCATGATCATTCACCATCTAACAGTATATATGTATATCAATCACATCATCATATTGCATACGTAGAATATAAATAACTTATGTAAATTACCTTTCAATACATTGAAGTGGGAGAAGAATGCACAAAATACCATTTCCCTATGTTTCTTGGTTTCCCATGTGTGTACTTCTTTCTCTCATGAGTAAGCTCTAGGTGGGTATGAGCAAAACCTTTCATTCTTATCGTTGTATCTCCAGGAATTCAAATTGTATCTGTTATGGCTTTTTTTTTTTTTTGCGGGACCGGGGTTCAAACTCACAACCTTGCACTTGCCCAGCAGGCACTTGTGCCTCGGAGCCATCTCCCCAGCTCCTGTTATGGCTTATTAATGAGGTGTCACCTGAATGAATGTGTGAACTGCCAAATAAATAGCTATTTTTGTTGTTGTGGTTGTTGTTCTCTTATATCACAACTTGGAAAATTTCATTTGGCCATCCACATATGGTTTCCTATTTTCCTAGCTCTTTTTAAAAAGCTCCCAGCATACCATCCCTCCCTCCCTTCTTCCCTCATCTTTTCTGTCTATATCTCTTTGACTCTTTGCCTGCATCTCTCTCTCTCTCTCTCTCTCTCTCTCTCTCTCTCTCTCTCTCTCTCTCTCTCTCTCTCTCTCTCTCTTCCCTCTCTGGTAACAAATCCATAAGCAACTATAGAAATCTAAGCAGAACCAAGCTCCTTATAGCACTGGCAAAGTACCACATAATGGGAAATCAGATACTTGCTGACCATGGGATTTGAGAGATATTGCCCAGTTTCCTAAAGGACAACTTCAATTGTGTCACTATTTAAATATCCAGTGGTTTTCAGATGCTCTTTCCCAGCTTTCAATCTACTTAGAAGGTGAATGCTACATGCCTTGACTGTGCTGGATGCGAGAAGCTTCGAGATGAAAAGCCCCACGGTAGGGCCTTCCTAGTAGCCTAAACCCTCCTGCTGGTTCCAGCCTGATTCTATTCTGCCTATGTCCTAGCCTACAATGTGGGGCAGGGGTAGGAACAGCAATCCAGCATCTCAGGCTACATGGGTGCTTCCTAGATAGAATTACTCAGGAAATGATTCTCTCTCTCTCTCTCTCTCTCTCTCTCTCTCTCTCTCGCTCACTCTGTCGCCCTCCCTCCAGTACTTCAATTTACTTTTATTGTTGCAATAGATTACCACAAGATCAAAAGCATAAAAAAAAAACACAGAATCATTATTTTACAGTTCTAGAGGTCAGAAGTTCCACAATATTCCCTGTTTAGGGTTTTCCTTTCCGTTGTATGTATATACGTCACTTTCCCAGTCCAGGAACCAACCCTGAGACCCCTCAGTCTCAGACAGTGTGGGGCAGGTGACAGTGCTCAGGTATGCTAGACAGTGATATCTTCCATGACTGTGAACTTGGAGGATGCCACAATTGCTGCCCACTTAGAACACCTGTCCGCTGGGGCTGGTGGGAGCTAGGAACAGAACCTGCATTTGTGCCTGCAGCTTCCCACCTTGTGTCAACTAGTTATGTTTCGCTCTTTACTGTGACCATGGCTGCTTCTCTGCAATGCCACATGAGAATCCTGCTGCCAAAAAGGCTTGGCTATTTCCACAGCAATTTCTCTCAGGACGCCATCTTCCACATGTCAGGATGATTTGCTTAGCATTTGTACTTGGGAAGAACCAGAGTTTAATGAAACAGCCGTGGCCAAGAAGTCCCTTGTCTTGCTTTCAGCCACTGTTTAGTTAGGCCTCCACCTAACTGGGGTGGAATCTTACCTCTAGCCATTGAGAACTGCAGAACTAAGTGCCCTCTGTCTAATGCTGGGCACGAGGGGAAGGTTGAGGCTGGGGTTTAAGTGGATTAAAGAGCAGGATAAGTGAGGGGAATGAAGGCATGAAACTAAGGTTTCTGCTCTCATAGATTTCAAAGTCAGTCTGAGAAGGAAAATAAACTACCAGATAATTACAAAACATTGAAAACTCTTGTGTCTGCAAAGCATTAAGAAGATGGGGAAAATAAGTGGATCCTATAGTTCATAGCCTCCTTATGAATAAATTCAAAATATTCAAAGTCACTCACAAATGAAGACTTAAAGATAGTAGACAAAGCCCTGGGAGCTTTCTTATATAATCTCAGAATAGCAAAGACTATACTAAGGCCTAATTATAATACAGGACCCAGAAGCCATAAATAAAACCTTTTTTTTTTTTTTTTTGTGGGACTGGGGTTCAAACTCACGACCTTGCACTTGCCCAGCAGGCACTTGTGCCTCGGAGCTATCTCCCCAGCTCCATTTTAAACTTAATCACATAAAAATATTCCCCATAGAGGATAAAGGAAATGTTCCCCACGTAAAAACAGATATGTAAGCTGTTTTTCAAAAAAGCTGATTTGCAAAATAAAATTTGCAAGTCATACTACAGAAAAGGCAAATTTCTAATGTATAATGAATATGTACAAATCAATAAGAAAAACACTGAAAACTGGGCAAAGGATATAAGCACTGAAAGGTAATTGTAGATGGGCTATAAACTATTAGAAGATATTCAGCCTCACTCATAATAAAATGCAATTAAAATCAGCTTTGGAGGTTTTGCCTATTGTATTAGTAGAAGTAAAAAGTTTGAAAATTCAGCTCAATGGTAGTAGCACATATTGGTACAATATCTATAGGATGAAAATCTTCAACATCTTCAAAAAGTCCAACTGTGTAACCTTTGGACCCAGCAATTTACCCAACAGATAATTGTGCACTATGGTAAGTGACACAGATGGTGCTTTTTTATTGCAGCACTGCTTATGTTATCAAAAGACTGGAAGGAGAGAAGGGTGGTGAGTATGCCTTCCACACTCACTGGAAGCCTCTGCATTGGTCAGCAGCAGTGGAGATGCCCTTTAGGTGAGATGGACAGATTTTAAAGATGTGTGGTTCAGTGACGACAGAAAGGTATAGGAAGTTAGTTCTGTGTTCTGTCATTAATGTATAAAACACAGAGGTCCATCCTCAACATTGAAGGGTAAGTTCAATGTAATCTTACTGGCTGCTTTTGTTCATGCCTTTCCTTCATGGACATTGTCCTGTTTCCATCTCTATGTTGTAGAAAATTATTTTTCCAGGACAATTTCAAATATTTTTTCTTTCATAAATGTTTATTGATCTTTTGAATTAAATACTCTCAATTGAACATATCTCTAAAAAATTACTAGAATAGTTTTAAGATTTGGGTGACAAAGTCTTCCTAACACAACTCTCAATAACTGATAAAGAATATTCAGAAGATTGTACCAATATGTGCTATTGCCATTGAGCTGACTTTTCAAACTTTTTACTTTTACTGATACAATAGGAAAAAACCCCAAAGCTGATTTTAATTTCATTTTATTATAAATGAGGCTGAACATCTTCTAATAGTTTACGGCCCACCTACATTTCTTCTTAAAAATTTAATATTTTATATGGTCAAAGACATCAGAAATGGGCCTATACACCAAATCTAATACACAAAAGGAAATGTTTGCCACATAAGTAGATGACAAAGATTTATTTTCTGGATTATAAAACTTCTACAAACCAATAAAGATGGAATTATCAGTCTACAAAAGAAAAAAAAAAAGCAAACACAAAGATGGTTGGTTAAAAGAAAAAAGAGACCCTGAGGGGACCTGACTGACCTTGTCAAACAAAAGTTACACATTTTTAACATAGTCTTGCTTTATCTTGGTCATAATCATCCAGTAGAAAAGTCTAAAAAGTATAAAAAGGAAAGCCATATCAGTATGCTGAGTTATAAAAGGCTCAAGCAAATAGCTTCTGATACTGGACTGCATATACAACTACTTTCTCTTTGTGCAATGAAAAGAAAGATCTGTACTAATGATTAGACAAGAAACCATGTCTGCATCTGTACTCTGAACAACTATGGCAAGAACATTATGCAATCTATTAATTATTGTAAAAAAGCAATAAAAAAAGAAAAACAGAAATGTGATTTAAACTATCAATTTTTTAGAAATAAATGTATTTCTCTCTTTGATGGTTACTTTGTTTTTTGTTTGTTTTAGGGAAGGGTCTACAGGGTGCTCAGGGTCTCACTACTAGATTGGACTCCTAGTGATCCACCTATTGACAGTTTCTCAAGAGGCATGTGCCACCACACCAGGTCTATTTCTCTTTTTGATGAGCCTAAATTTTAAAAACTTATGATACAGGAAAAGAGACAATGATATGGTAGCAATATAAATAGTTAAATTCTCTTTGGAGAGTAGGTAGTGGCTGAGCTGGAGATGGACCACGCATTCGGGCCTAGAGCAAGGCCAGCCAAGAACATGGAGCTCCAGAGGCCCACCATGCATTTAAGTTTTTGGAATGAAAGTGAGGCCAGTCCAGCAGGTGTCTGGCCTTGGTGTTCTTCCCTTTTAACTACAGCACACATAGCTATGAATGTTTTGCTTTCAGTGTTCTGTATTTATAGGGTTTGGGGGCCGGCAAGATAGCTCAGTAGACTAAGCACCTGCTTAGGCAAGCACAGGGACGGGGGTTCAATCCTCTGTATCACATGCCCTGTTGGTCCTGCCCCTGGCATGCAAAGCCATGAGTCTGAGCATGGTGGTGCATGCCTGTAATTCTAGTGCTGGGGAGGCTGAAAACAGTAGGGTCACTACAAGTCAGATCTGCATAGTGAGACCCTATGTATACATCAATCAATCAATCAATCAATCGATCATGGGTTCTGTTTCCCTTGTTGTTGAGACTAGTGATAGAAAGGACCTAGTTGATTTAAAAAAAAAAAAAAAGAGATTAAAAAACCCCAATAAAAACACAGAAATTCAAAATAATGTGATAGAAAATTCTAGTTATTATCTTGCATATTGCTATCTTCAAAGTAGCCAGTCTGGGCACTCAGGAGATAGCTTCTTGGCACAAGTGCCTGCCTGGCAAGTGCAAGGTTGTGAGTTCGAACCCCCGGTCCCACAAAGAAAAAAAAAAATGTAGCTGGTCACATGACCAGATACAGGCATACAAAATTGATCAAACAATATAGGCACTGTTCCTTCCAAATGAACTAATAGAAATTAGTAACACAATTGTCTTAGCTATCTTGTGTGTATATATATTTTTTCTCTTAAAATTTGCTTTTGTTCTTTCCTCCGCTCCCCCATTCCAGCTGTTCTTTTCTTTTGAACAGCTTCTTTCATTTCATACTGTACCTTTTGGATCGTATTCACTCTTTTAGTTTCTTATGCTAGGGAGACAATATAGTGTTTACACAGCAAGTCTGATTGATTTCACTTACAAGTATGGTCTCTAGTTGCATCCATTTACCTAGAAAAGCCTTGAGTTTATGTCTCTTTATA
This sequence comes from Myocastor coypus, assembly GCA_004027025.1. Lineage (NCBI taxonomy): Eukaryota > Metazoa > Chordata > Mammalia > Rodentia > Myocastoridae > Myocastor > Myocastor coypus. Next base: position 32,981 of record PVJA010008529.1, on the reverse strand, counting down.
GTTGAGTAGTACTCTTATTTCATGCAGTTTTTAAGAAGGGATTTTACCCCAGTTAGTTGGCTTCCCAGTGTGATACTCCTTCCAAATGTTCTACCAAAAGGGATGGTTTTGAGTCATAAAAGATTAAACAGAAATATGCTCAAGATATTTCCTCCTCGTAAAGGTTGCCTCAGGGTGGTTATGGGCCATGGTATGGAACCCTTTGGTGGCAGGGCTTGGTGGAAAGGCCTTAGGTTAGTAAAGAGCAGACCTTAAGCAGGAACTGTGGGGTCCCTGATCTGTCTTGACTCCTAATCAGCTTCAAGATAGGATGGTCCCTGGCACACTTCATCCACTCTCATCAAGCCTTTCTCAGAGCTGCTGCTATGCTCTTTGAGCTTTCATCCTCTCATACTGTGCGCTAATTAAACCTCTTTTCCTCCCAAACTGCCCTATTTCAGGTATTTTGTTACAATAGCAAAAAAGAAGGCTAATGCCTATCATATACTGTAGTCCCGGACTTTGCAGTCTAACATATCTAAGTTCTTTTCATGAGTTTTCAAGTTACTTCATTCAGATTTGAATCAGTTATTTAGCTTTTCTGCAAGTCAGGTTTTCATCCAACAAATGGCAATTTGATTACTCATGAACACAAAGAAATCATAATGAAATTAGGGAACAGTTATCAAGTGAATGTAATAAGAATACAATGTACCAGAATGTATATGATGCTTCAACCTTGGATTGCAATCTCTGAAATCATATGCCTGAACAAACCTTTCCTCTTTTAAAGTGATATTCTCAGGGATTTTGTCCCAAGCCATGCAAAGGTGACCAACAGAGCCATGGTATGTGTCATAAAAAACAATGTGACATCATTTAAAGATTTCAAGGGAAGGGAGCTGGGGAGATAGCTCCGAGGCACAAGTGCCTGCTGGGCAAGTGCAAGGTCGTGAGTTTGAACCCCGGTCCCACAAAAAAAAAAAAATAAATAAAATAAAGATTTCAAGGGGAAGTAGGATCATAGGGCTAGGTCAGGAAAAGTTCATTTTCCTGGGGTTGGGAAGCATAGATATACTGAGGGTAAAAATGGACATAAGGATGCCAATCAAGTGACCACTTTGCACAGGGGAAAAATAATGGCTGTAACTGCTATGCATAGTATAAATTGAACTGGAGATATCTCAAATGTCTCCCAACAATGGATGGTCAAATAAGTTATAGTAAATAAGCATGATGGGTTAGTATGTAGCTGTAAAAAAATGAGAGGGGGGAGGGTGAAGGGGAGGGGAGGGTAGGGGGACTGGAGGGAGAAGGAAAGGAAGAGGGAGAGGGAGGGAAGGAGGGAGGGAGAGGGAGAGAGAGAGTGAAGAGTCACTACTTCTCTTCAAAAGGTAATGGGTGGTATGAATTTTTTCTTTTTGGTCCTAGGTATTCAACCCAGGGTCTATCCTATGCTAAGCATAAACTACATAACTGAGCTGTAGTTCCAGACTCTCTGTATGTTTAAAATGAAAAGCTAAGCCACAGTTAAAAAGAGTTCCATATAGAGGAAGACAGCGAGCTTGATGGAAGGCACAGATAGAAGTTGAAGTTCTCTGCTGCATAAACGATGTTTTGGGGCTGGGAGATAGCTCCATGGCACAAGTGCCTGCCTGGCAAGTGCAGTGTCCTGAGTTCAAACACCAGTCCTGCCAAAAAAAATAAAAAAATAGAAAATAAATAAATGATGTTTTGTAGGTGACCCTGAGACTATGTAAACATATCACATAATTACAAAGCAAAATTAAATTTAGAAAATCAATTTAGAAATACTGAAAACAAAACAGAACACATACAATCAACTCGATTTAATGGCATAATCATGTAAGAAATTAAACTATAAAACTGCCTTTAGGATGTATCTATTGATGAAGCAAACTGAGGACAATTCAAACTACTTTTAGTAATCCTGTTGATATTAAATAAGTATGGCTATTGTCCTGAAAGTACTATTTCTGCATTGTGGCATGAAACAAAAGAATAATCAATTTAGTATCTGCCAACTCAGTTTCAGTTTTACAGTGTGTTAGTCTTAAAAATAATTGCTAGAGTTTAGACTGTTTTTAGCAATTATGTTTTAGACCAAGGTATTTCATTTTTATGTAAAGCTACTGTGAATCTAAGTTCAATATATTCTGAGCCAAGTATAATGAGTAACTGTTCTTCTCATTTTATTATCTTTGATGTCTTTGAGAACTGGAATTCTAGGCAAAGCACAGAAGAAATACAGATGAAAGATAAAACATTAAGCAAAGCACCTGTGATAAAGATCCTGAATGGACAATATCACTGTGAACCCACAATATATCTCATCTTGATATGATTCTCTTATTTCTATCCACTGAAAATGTCTAGAAAAAAATGAAACAGTAGCAACCCTAATATTCAGTTTATGGGCTCTGTATATCCTAAGGAATGTGGATTTCTCAGAGGAATAGCTAAGGCCAGGTAAGTACAAGGTGAACAAGGATTATCATACCATCCCATTGACCAACGTTGGGGCAAATTAAGGCATGAGTTTAAATACTAACCACAAGTTGTTTATTATTATTATTACTATTATTATTTTGTATTTAGTACAAGGTCTCACTATACAGATCGAACTCATAGTGATTCTCTTGTATTCAGCCTCCCAAGTGCTGGGATTACAGGTGTGCATGACTATGCTCAGTCTCAGTTGCTATCTCAGAATGACCATGGGGGGTACAGCAGGGTAGGCTGCATATTGAACCCTGGTCCCTCTGCAGGTACTTTAAGCTGCTGAGCTATCAGGTTAGCCCTCCAGTTATATATTTTTTTTTAATTTTTAATTTTATTTATTTATTTTTTTTTCTTGTTTAAGAACTTTTGTTTATTCACCCATTTCTATGGCCGGCTCAGCCCGCCCCGAGGGCAGGGTTGGCGCAGCATGTGGTGCCGGGGATCGAACCGTGGTCCCTGAAGCCACTCAAGCTTTCCCAAGCAGGCGCTTTAGACCACTGAACCATCCCGCCAGGCCCCCCTCCAGTTATATTATTAATGACAAAAATAATCATTACAACCAGGCATAGTGGTACACACCTGTAATCCCAGAACTTGAGAGGTTGAGGCAGGAGGATCACTGCAAGTTTCAAGTCAGCCTGGGCTACAAAGGGAGTTCAAGGCCAGCCTGAATTTTGTAGTGAAATGTCTCAAAAAGACAAAAAAAAAAAAAAAAAAAAAAAAAAAAAAAAAAAAAAAAAAAAAAAAAAAAAAAAAAAAAAAAAAAAAAAAAAAAATCACTTTTGTAGGATGCATTAGTGTGAATTAGCTTGAGAAATAGTGCATAAAGAGAAATAAGCACATGTTTATCCTTTTCTGTACAAATGATAGCTCTAGCTAACCAGTAGGTGTGGCAAGGTTCCCCTAAAATCTTTCAGCTGTTAAATAAAGAACTCTAAAACTAGAATATTCCAATTTTCCAATCTTGGTAATCACCGGTAGCTTCTAAAGTCACAGAATGAGGATCACCCACTCTTCATGCCTCCTGATGAAAGATCACAGTATCACTTAGGAAGTAAACTTGCAAAGCTATCAAATCTGCATCTGATCCAGCCTTCAAATTTACCTATCAACATACGTAGAATTATAAAAAAATATTTTGACTGGTGATATATATCTGAACATTTCTATACTAAAATAACCAATAACAAAGAGAGCAACTTACCCATTAAATGTTTATTAGGTAGATGGTCCTTTAAGCACTTTATGTCTTTAAACAATCCCCCACACATGACATGGTTAGGTACTCAAGGCTGCAGTACTGTATGAATGAAGAAACGAAGGCACAGAATGGTTAAGCACCTTCCTCAAGTTTATACAGTAAAATGAATTATAGTTTTGGGGCCAGGGGTGTGGTTCAGCAATACAGCATTTGCCTGGCATGTATGAGCCCTGGGTTCAATCTACAACACTATAAAGAAAAAATAAAATATACAGTATTAAGATTTTAAAACAAGTCATCTTGACTCTAGAACACATTTCCAAGTGTAGACGCTGGTGCCGATCATGATGATGCCTGGGGCAATGACAGTGGATGGGTGGGTAGAATGAAGAGATTCCTCAAAGGCAAAATTGAGATTCCATACAATCAAACTCTAGAGCAGAGAAGGCTCCAAGATACCTGTGTGATTTCTGGCTTGCTTCATGGGACAGATGCTGCTCCTGTTCACTGCAGTATAGAAGGTGAAAAGGAGGCAAGCTTGGAGGTCACTCATGTGTTGGGTTTGAAGCAAATTGATGCCACTTTTACTCCAATGACAGTGGTGAGCAGGGAAGGTAAGGATGTGAGGGAAAGAGGCTGACAGTGGCTGGCTTTTTTTTTTTTTTTGGTACTGGGGATCCAACTCAGAACCTTGTACTTGCCAGACAGGCGCTTATGCTGCTGAGCTATCTCAATGGCCTGATGGCTGGCACTCTAAATCTCTAGGTTTTTTTCTTTTCTTTTTTTTTTTTTTTTTTTTTTTTTTTTTTTTTTTTTTTTTTTTTTTTTTTTTTTTTTTTTTTTTTTTTTTTTTTTTTTTTTTTTTTTTTTTTAGGGAAGGGTCTATAGGGTGTTCAGGGTCTTGCTACCAGATCGGACTCATAATGATCTGCCTATTTACAGCCTCCCAAGAGCTGGAACCAGGTGGGACAGGTGCGCACCACCACACCCAGTCTCAATTGCTATCTCGGTGCACCTCAGGGGTGGGGCCAGCAGGGCAGGCCCCAAGTATAGAACCCTGGACCCTTGCATCTGCTTGCAGGTGCTTTAATCTGCTGAGCTGTTTGGCCAGCCCTTTGATCTCTAGTTTTCAAGGCTGATTATTTTCTGGCTTGGTCTTACTTTCAGGGAAAGAAGTTATGCACTAACCACTAGATCATTTACTTTTCTGACACAGGCAATCCAACAGTTATAAAGATCTTATTTGCCCCATTATAAGCCAGGGGACTGAAGATCAAAAAGCATCTCTTGTTCAGGTCAGCAGAACTGTGAAGTAGTCTGTGCTCTGAGTTATGTGAGATGTTTTCCTAGTATGTCTCTGTTTTTCAAAGGGTTTGTGATGACTTTGCTGGTGCATGATCACTGCCCTGCACTGCAGACTCCTAGGAGAAAGCTGTTCTGCCCCATTTCCATCTGACCTCCTCTTACAACACAGGAAACAACTCTGTCCAAAGTTAGTATCAACCTAACACTTCTTCATCTGCTGATCTCTTCCAATCCAAGACAGGGTGGCCTACAGCTCAGTCTTGAGCAAAAACAACCATATGTAGCAGGGGTTTAGTTGTAAGTTTTAGAGATTCCTCCTATTTGTAAACAGTATCAGTAATCCCATGTATATAATAATAATAATAATAATAATAATAATAATAATAATAATTTTGTTTCAAAAGAAATGGAAGTAAAAGGAACAACTGAGTAAAAGAAAACTGTTACATATGTAAAAGCAATGGGCATCCAGAGAAATGGAAAAAATCCATGCAATAGGGTGTACTCCAGGTGGATGCTGGGAGAGAGCTCTTCGATAATCCTCCTTCTGCGACCTTGGGTATCTGTGCTGGCCTCTGCTGTCTAACAGTGATTGAGTGGTTTGATCCAGATATGATCTTACCATTTCTCCTAGAAACTTAGTCTGTTTCTTAGTGACTGAAGCTTTTTACTGAGCGTGTCACAGCTCCCAATAGCTCTATGCCAGTCTGATTAATGAAGTACAGAGAATGGAACCCACTGTGTTTGGCTGTCCACCTCCTCTCCAAACCAGTTTCAGGAAAGAGCTGGGCCCTGCAGTGACAGCGAACCTTTCAGAGACAAGCAGAACATTCCCTGCAACCTAAAACCCATTTACTTAGCTCCAAGTACCAGCACAGCTATTAAACACTGAGGTTTTGGTTTTCAAAACTCAACTTGAGAGCCAGGGAGATAGCTCAGTAGAACTAGCACTTATCTGGCAAGCACAAGGTCCTGAGTTCAATCCCCAGTGCTATGGAAAAACAAATCTTAAAAAAAAAAAAAAAAATTGGTCTGGGGAGGTAGCTCAGTGGTCTAAGTACCTGCCTTGCAAGTAGAAGGACCCAGGTTCCATACCTGGTACCACATGCTGTGCTGGCCACTGAAACTATGTGTAGTGGTGCAGGCCTATAATCCTAGCACTGGGAAGGCTGAGACAGGAGAGTCATTACAAGACTGAGCTGCATAGTGAGACCCTGTACCAAATAAATAAATAAATACATAAATTTTTAAAATTAAATATTTTCATTACTCACAAGTATTGAAAAAGAAAAAACCTCACACAGTAACATCTTTTGTCTTAAAAATAAAATGGGTGCCCTGGGTTTGCCACCACTGATAGGGCAAAAAATTCACCACCAGTAAGTCATGGCAATGGAGATCAACAACACTGTGTTATCTGGGGGCATCTTAGAGACTCTAAGTGACTTTTGTTTACCAACATGCATTCTAGTATTAAAGCTCTTTGAATTTCCACTCATTCTTCCTTTCTAAGTCTCCCACTGTTTTTGATGACACATTTGCACATTGAGTTTCTTGTGGACCCTCCTCTCCTTTCCTGGGACAGAAGCTGTATTCAGGATATTTGTAAGCAATGCTTGCAGATGGGCTGCCTTCAAAAAACATTTTTATGATTTCTTCTAAGCATAGACAAAGGCAATAAGAATTCCCTGTGCTACATATATTTTAAAAGCCGTCATTATGCTATGAAATGACTGCCTGTGTACTCCCCAAGGAATTGAAAAGTACATTATAGTCACTGTGCTCCTGCTGGGTTATAGACAGTATCTTGTCTTTATTCTTTGTTATGCCTGGTAACTATCTGTTCAGCACATTATTAAGAAATTCGTATCTAACATAATGTATCTGCATCCCTCTCGTTTCCCAGGAGGACTACAAAGCCAACACATTTTTTACCATGAACCCTTAGGGGCAGGGTGCAAAACCTCAACAAAAGTAGGTTTAGGTTTTGCTATTTTCATGGACTCTTTCAGTGAACGTGGAAAATATCGCTGTTGGTAAATATCATAAATATATCTTCTAAACGCACAAGGTCAAAGAAAAGACAGGTAGGTTGCAGCCTTCCTGGGTGCGACACCCTTAGTCCCACCTCTATCACAGCTCTTGAGACCCTGGCTTCACCATGGACAGGACAGAGGAAGAACCCTGGCTTCGCGCACCTTGGGGATGTAGGAAAGATTCCCGCTCGGGAAAACGGAATTGCATTCAGTTGTCCTCTGCAAGGGGGTGGGGTGGCGGGTTGGAGCGAGCGGTGGGTGTATGAATGGAGGGTGGGTGTAGGCTGACAGCGCCTTTCCCCTTCCCAGTTGCAAAGGGAGCCCTGTGGTTCCCCCGGCACTTGGCTCAGGGCCCTGCCCAGACCATTGTCCGCACACCTCGTCCTTCCAGCTTCCGGGCCGCGGGCGAGATGATTTGCTGCGGATGACATCAGCCCTAGGCCAAAGGCTGGAAGCGCGGAGGCAGCCACCGCGTGAGGATGTGCCGGGTGGTCCTTTCCGCCTCCTCTTCCTCCTCCTCCGGGCGCCTTGCCTAGTCTCCATATAAAAGCGGCGCCGCCTACCCGTCCTGCGCACTCCCTGCTCCAGTCCGCCGTGCGGTCTGGGCGGCGGGGAGAGGGAGGACAGGAGGCGGCGCCGCGCTGCGCCGCGGGGGGACGCAGGGGGCGGAGCGCGGCAGCACCTTCAGAGATAATCCTTTCTCCTGCCGCAGAGCTGAGGAGCGGCTGGAGACGAGTACTTCGCCAAGGCGTAGCGGGCCGGCAGGATGGCGACCGTGGTGGTGGAAGCCACCGAGCCGGAGCCATCCGGCAGCATCGCCAACCCGGCGGCGACCACCTCGCCCAGCCTGTCGCACCGCTTCCTCGACAGCAAGTTCTACTTGCTGGTAGTGGTCGGCGAGACGGTGACCGAGGAGCACCTGCGACGTGCGATCGGCAACATCGAGCTCGGTAAGCGGACCCGCACCCGAGAGACGCGCGCAAACGCGACCCCACCCAGGGCGCGACGCCACCCTGCAGGTCTCCCGCACCTACGCCTCGCGGGGCCACCTTCTGCGCGCAATCTGTACTGTGCTGTGAGCCCATTGCAGAGAATTATCTGAATGACCAGATTTTTTCATTAGCGACCCAGGGAAGAGACTATAGTCTCCAGGAGAGGTGTGCACCCCCAAGCTGGCCACCGCCTCGCCCGCGAATTGTAAAGCAGGTGTCAGTGGCAGAGGCCGAGATAAAGCCGCAGCCACGGGTGGGGGTGGGGACCTGATGCCTCCGCTACTTTCCGCACCGCTCCCGCCGGGGTAGTAACCTGGGTTGAACGCCATGTGCCAGGCTCGCCCAGCGCCTCAGCCCCCCACGAAATGCCTTTTCTGGCACTAAACTTCCCGACCCTTTCCACGGGATGACTCGGCGAGTCTTGGGGCCACGCCCGCTCCCCCACCCTCGGGCCTCGGGGATGGAGATCCACTCGCGCCACAGCCCCGGGGCTTAGCTGCCGCTTTCCGAAAGGACAATGGGCCCCCAGGTTGCAGGGCGGGGCTGCTGCGTGCGGGAGTCTCGGCGTGGCGGAGGGGGGCGGTGAGAGCTCGGGCGAGAGATGGGCGGCGGGGAGCCGGCGCTCCGCGAGGCAGAGTAGCGGTTCACGGGCGCCCTGGGCGGGGCCGGGAGGGTCTGGTGGGCGCAGCAGCCCCGCCCCGCCGCCGCAGTCCCACACCTGCCCCCCGCACTGCGGCGCCCCCAGCAGGCGCGGCCGGCGGGGTGCGCGCGCTGCGAAGCCTCGCACGGGCGGGGCCGCGCGCCCACCTCCCCGCTGCCCGGCTTTGTTGCCTTCGGAGCCCTTGGGCGGGCAGCTCTAGTCTCTGCTCTGCCTTTCCTCTTTGGGGCCCCGTCACCTCCCTCGTCCCCGACGGAGGTCGCCAGGTCCCTGCGCAGCCCTAGCCTGGCTCTCTTCTCCCGGGTGGTGCTGAAGCGTTTCTGCCCCGAGACACCGGCTGGTGGGCGTGGTGCAGTCCGCACTGCGGTCTCTACGGCAGCCCGAGGCGGACAAAGGGCGTTCACGCAGCCCTCCTTCCCCGCTTCCCATCACCTCAATAAAAGAGAAAGAAAAACCTTCTTTTAGGTGGACCAAATAAATAAATAAATAAACAAATAAATAAGGGCTTATCATTTGCCTCTGCATTTAGAAATGGCCACTTGTCCCCAGAACAAAAGGCTGCAGGGTGGGGACTGGAGTTGCAGACGTAGTTCTTTTGTTTAACTTTAAAGCACTGGATTTCTCTTCTAAAAATCAAAACCAAGCCAAACTAAACATAGGAGCAGAAAGCAGGCGTGATACTGCATTTGGAAAAAAGAAATTCAAGAATGAGAGATTTCAAAAGTGAAATGCCTTATTTGAACATCTCTCCAACTCTGTAAGCCTGCAAGCCGTAGGCCTTTGGGGTCGGATCTGCTCAAATTTATTTTAGTTGTGGATTTTTCACCTTGAAAAAAAAAAAAAAAGATGTGTACTGACTTTGGGTGTGGCTATTGTGGAAATCAATGACTTAGGATTTTTTAATCGCTAGTCCATGGCACTGCTGAGAAGCATTAATAGGTTAGGAGATGCTTTTTGTCTATAAAATTTTCTCAACTACCCAATGTGGGAGGGGGATCGTTGCCCCTATTTTAGAGATAGGGACCAGAAGAGGCTGGGAGGGGACCAGCTCAAGGTCACAGCACTTGGCAGCGACGAGTGTTGAGACTGCAGCGTCACTCCTTTTCTGACCATGTCATGGTCTCTGCGCAGGGCAGGCGAACACGAGAGGGAGAGCTGGACGCGGTGGTTTGCAGAGCTAGCCTTTGTAGTTATCCACTTGTGGGCAGTGCCCTACCCAGGGAGGAGGTTTTGTAGTCACCTTCCCACCGACCAACCATAGTTGCCTTCCTGCTTTGTTACCACCTCATCAGCCTTCCAGTGCCACGTTCCTCAGCCTCAAGGGGTTTATTCAGACCCTCCTGTTGGAGAAGTCTTCACTCCTACTTACTACTGGTACTTAGTGTAAAATTCAGATTCGTCTGACATTTAAAAAGTTATTTAAAAATCCAATTTAAGTGTTAAGGACAAAGCACAAGTCAAAGATGGGCGGCTCAATGAATTTCACAAAATTAATACACCCATGTTAGTGAATGAAGAAACAGCCATTACTGGAATCCCAGAAGGGCCCCTGCCCCTCCTGTTTGCCTTGCCTTCCTAATTTTTAATTCTTTAATTTGGCCAGGGCCTTTTTTTTTTTTTTTTTTTGCGTGGACTTTGAAATGGTTCAGTCGATCCCATTAAGGATCAACCAAGTGAGTGAGCAAAGCCATTTCCGGAGCACAACGACAGATGCTGCTGCTCTGAGATTGCCCTCCTGGGTCCAGGGGCCTTGGGTGCAGCTTGTACTGCAGGCCTTTCCAGTGGTTGAGTGAGAAAACTGCTCCCCCTGGCTTTTCAGATAGTCTGAGATAATTTAGCAACAGGGCAGCAGGCTGTTTTCCTGTGTGTGATGTGCTGCTGCTGCTGCTGCTGGTGGTGGTGGTGGTGCTGCTGGTGCTGCTGCTTGAGCCAGCAAGTCCCATCTGGGCCTCCTCCAGAGGTCACTCTGATGCCACTGCTGTCGTCCCTGGTGTCTGCTGGCTCTGTTGTGTGAAGCAAGATGGAGCTGCTGTGGGGGTTCGACTCTGCACGCACAAGCTGGGCAAATAGTTCCTCAGCTGTGACTCTGTCCTATTTCCCTTCCCATGTTGGAGATTGTGGTGAATTGGATTCTTGCCACTTGATTGCTGGAGGTTCTCTAGGAAGCCTCAGAAATCATCTGTAACCCTGTAGAGAGACTATGGTAATGGAGCAAGTCCACAAGCCTGATGCTTAGTAAGTGCTTCTTGATACCAAAGAAGATGAGATGTGCATTCTTACTTTCTCAGCTATATTCAAAAAGCATCATGCTGCATTTGGTCATTTCTTCTGTAGAGTTTAAAGCAATAATGCTTCCTGAGGCTGACAAACCTTACTTACTTAGATATGCCAGACTCTATCCCAAATCATTATGCCTGTCACTGTCTACCATTTCTTGGCACTTCCTTTAGACCCTCCCTCATTAGCTCCAGTGTGGGTTTAGCCTGGGTCAACTCCCATTTTTAGCAGAGCATTGCTCATGGGGCTTATTTTAATCACCAACTTCATGGTTCTTCCTTGTAGGCTAAATTCTAAAGCCTTGGGAAATGACTGTTTATTGTTTCATAATACTCTCTCAAAGGAACTAAGACATCCAAGGAATACTAAGTATCAGTTTGATGTTTTTAGTTACTATTAAGTGTAGCTGTTATGATTAACATTGGGAATCAACAAGATTGGCTCATGAGAAAACAGATTGTGTGTAACATCCACGGCCCTGGAGTTTTAGTTGTAAATTGAGCTGAATGCATTGTAACCTTCTGATGTCATTTTATTGAATGCATTCAGTCTAAAATGGTAAGAGCATTAAGAACTCAGGAAAACCTGGAAGTTTAATTTTCATTTTCTTTTAATGGGGAAGACAGAAACCCAAAATCATGTGTAACAGCACTTAAATGGAATGTTAGAATCAGATTTTTTTTTTTTTTTTTTGAACCAGGAATTGAACTCAGGCCCTTGTGCTTGCCAAGTAATCCCTTATTATACTGAGCTATCACCCCAGCCCCCTTAAATGGAATGTTAGAAAGTATTACATTTTTTTGTATTCCTCTTTACACTGTTGGAAGTAGAAAGGCACATGGATTTCCACTTGCTATACTTACTTGGTATTGCGTACTAGTAGGTGAACACAATGAAGCATGAGCCTGTCTCCAAGTTTCAGGCCCTTAAATCAAATTTTTTATTATTAGGCCAGAATTGTTTGTTATCAATGCTTTGAAGCTGTGAGCCGGGTCTGTAAGATATTGTTTGTAGCGCATATGACATATATGACACAAATAAAAATTTGCTGTCTTTAAAAAAAGAAAAGCAAATTGAAGGCCAAGTTAAGGGGAAAAATAGCAAATATTTACTATGAAAAATAAAGCCCTCCTTAGCATTTCCTTTCTAATTATCGCTGTAGTTTATGGTTTCTGGTTACATTTCAGCATAGTTTTACAATCTTTTGTAGGTTAACCATTAAGGTATTTGCAGAAAATTCTCAAAGTACCTATTTTTAGGAGAAGCAACTAAAGCCCTTGAATAAAAATCAACTGATCAGAAGCCCAGTAGAGCCATTACTATGCCATGAATGTGGGATGCAGTTATTTCTCGTGGGCTTTCTTAATCACTGTCTTTGAAGAGCTACAGGATTTGGGTTGGTTTTTGGTTTTTAATTTTTCCGTTTTTGCCTTTAAAGGACAGCTTTTGTTTTGTTTTTAGCTGTTGGTTTCATGAAAGCATCCTTGCAGGGTGCTTGTGTCACTGGGAGAACTTGGGGCATCACAGCCTGTGAATGGGGGGGGTGAGAGGTGAAGATGGGGGGGTGAGGGGTGGGGATGGGGGGTGGGGGGTGTGCCTGACTCATCCTTCCTTTCCATCCCAGCTGGGTCTGTGATCACCCCTCCCCTCCCCACCTTTTCTTTTTCTCCTTTTCCACCTGCAGATGTCCTGTGCCTGTTTGCTTGCTTTTTGTGTATTTCTCGTGGGGCCAGATAGCTGAGAAGAAAAGACCCCTTGGTGCCTCCCTATCAGCAAGGGTGGACCTCATCATGGTGTTCCCTGCTCAGACCACAGAATAGGCAGCCGTGCTCTTCAAGGAGACAGATGCCCTTTGGGCCTAGACCTTTAAAAACTGGTGGCTCACTGCCTCCAACTGCTAGAGTTCTGAGCAGCTGTTACGCACCTGGGTACTCTGTAAGGGTGCTGTCATCCAAGCTTGCTGGCATAGAAGAGCCTCATGAAAGGGCTTGGCGTGGGTGGAATGGGACTCTCTGTGCCCCTCACTGTCCAAAATGACTAGCTTCCACAAGCTGCTCCAGACCCCGTTTTCCACTCCCCTAGGATCCCCAGAAGTTAGGGGCACAGAAAGGGAAGGCTATGAAAAAGGCCAGCAGTTTTCTACCCTCTGAACTTCAGTCTGGCCCCTGTTGGCTCCTGGTTAGGATGGAGGGGACATGCAGAAACCTACTAAGTGCCCGTGAACCTTAATTGGGAAAAGCTCTTTCCCTGTGCTGGTATTATCTAGCTATGAGGCTTACTAAATATTTTGTTTCTAAAATTAGTATAAAAAGTGACCTGGTTCCAAAATTTTCCTTCCCAACTGCAATAACGAGTAAGCCCATTGCCATTTTTATTTTATAGTCATTGTTAAAAAATAATTTGGCTGGAAATTAGTCTCTTAGAAAGTGAACCCTAAGCTTTGAGGCTTCATTGAGAAGATAAGAATAATATTTTTATCAACTGTGTACTAGTGTAATGCAGAATTACTAAGTGAATTTCATAAGACTTTTTCCATGACTAACTTATAAATATTATAATTTACTTGGTGCTAAATTTATATTTAAAACATTATATATGTGCATACAAGCAAGTATTTAATTGTTTGTGCCATGACCTACTAATTGAAGCCAATGTAGGAGAAAATGTATAATAATCCCAGATGAAGTCATTCAAATAATGCAACAATTTAGACCTTCCTTACTTAGAACAAAGACAGAAAAATTGTATGAATTCAGTTTAAACACGTATATCTCCTTGTTTATTTAGTGACCCAGCTTGAAAAGGCAAAAGACAAAATGGGGCTCCAACCTGCAGCACGAGATTGTAGCCAACAATACCAATTAAGCAGCTCCAACGGGAGCTCAGTGATTTCTCACAGTGGGCTAGTATATAATGTATATGTTGAAGTAAAATATTCTAATGAATTCAGACCTCTCAACCTGTCAAGCTCTCCAGGAAACAAAAAGAAGCCATTTATCATTTCTGTACTAAAAAGATCCATGAAATCTCAACATGCTTTTATTGTGAAAATTTAAATACTCCATTAGCACAAATGCAAACTTAGACCATTAATGTTTCCAGGGAGATCCATAAAATTCTCCCTTATAATTCAGCCTCTCTTTGAGAAGGTTAACTCTTCCATACCTGAATTTCTATTGATCAGATAACATTTTTATTTTTAGTTAGTGAACTTCTATTTAGAAATGCTCCTCACAGAGAATGATATTAGAAGACAGTTTAGATGTACAATGAATGGAGTTTCTTGAATCTTGGAAACTTTATGTGGCACAAGTATATGATACCTCAACTCTTTGTGAGATAAAATTAATTATAAATGGAGGTAAACAGACGTATATAAAAGATTTAGGACTGTGTGTGATACACTACAGTTTGAACTCTCAGGTCGTCATGCACTACTAATGACCAACAAAAATGATTAAATGGCTGTTTATTTAGATATAATTCACTTGCTCTGTTAGAGCCAGAAGTTCAAGCCCCTTCCAAAAGGCAGTACACTGTACATGTTCATTGTTTGAAAGATTTGTTCCTGGCAATTGAGCATGTGCTCTCCAAGGATGCAATCATATGTAGGACACACTGGTTCCATCATGAGCTAGCTATTTGGGAAAAATGCAAACACGTACATGCTCCAGATCTCTAAGGTTCCTCGGGTTTCTCTGGCTTGTCCAATGGCCCCTGGGTTTCCCTCTGAGTATCACCTTTGGGATGAGGAGGTGGAGAGAGGAAGAGATAGCTGAGGCAGGACATGAATACCAGAAACCAGTGTCATCTACTTCTTGACCTTTGCTACTCTCACCACTGAAGCTCTTTCCAGGCTAGGAAAGGAAGTCTGAACTGAAAGGAAGTTCATGACCCAACTTTATCAAAGATTTATAAAGTATATTTTTTTAAAAAGTCACCACATTCATTTATTTTTGGGTAAGAAGATTCAGTATCACTAACAGCTGTGAGCAAGAACACTGCCTGCCTGTCCCAAGAGGACACATAGCCAAGTCATAAGACAGCCTACTTAAGTGGCAGGGATCACTCAGAGTTCAGATTGATATCCAGGGGTTGAAAGCCCAAGGTCAGCTGTGAGATGGGTATGAGAAAGAAGTCTTAGAAGTCATATATTCATACTGCTAGAGCATCATTGAAAAAAAAAAAAAAAGTGGGCTGGGGCTTGGTAGTCTAACGGCCTGCCTGGAAAGCACAAGGACCAGGGTTCAATTGCCTGTAGGACATACCATGCCGGCCACTGAAACTGGGTGTGGTGGTGCACATTTGCTGGGGAGGCTGAGACAGGAGGATCCCTATGAGTCTGAGCTGTGCGTTGAGACCCTGTACCAAATAAATGAAAGATTAAAAAATGAACCAAAACAGAGGTCTGGGCTTGATGGCTGCCACCGCTTTCTTTTCCCCACCTGCCTTGTATGCATTGTACACTTTCTTGCACCTACAAGTGGATTGTGAGAAAGCTACAGATAGCTTGGTGGCATCTTAGCTGCCACAGAACTAGCCATCTTCTGTGTTTTCTACTCCCTCCCTAGAGGGGACTCTGTCATTTTCTTAATGACTGTTTTCCTTTACTCTTCCAGCAAAGCAGCATTTATATTTTATGAGGGGCAGAAGTTCAGACCTCACTGCCAGTTATCTGTCCCTTGTGGTCTGGCAGAGACTTCTTAGCCGCCCTGTTTTGTGGTCATTGCCCACTGGTCTCCACGGTCTTCAGAAATGGCTCCACGTCCTCCCCAAAAGCCTGAGAAACTGTACGGTGATATTTTCCAATCCACTCTGAAGTAACTAACTGAAAGTTTGTCAACTCTCTTCCTTTTCACCCTTAGGGATCCGATCATGGGACACGAACTTGATTGAGTGCAACTTGGACCAAGAACTCAAACTTTTTGTCTCTCGACACTCTGCAAGATTTTCTCCTGAAGTCCCAGGTGAGGCTTCTGTTTACTATTAACCTAGAGTTTAAAAGAAACTCCTTGGCTCAAAGTCTTTGCCTGGGGCTAAGGAATGATTTGTGTTTGCTTTTTATCAATAAATCAGCTGCAGCTACAATTGAAGAAAGTCAACTCTAGATGATTGTTGTGTGGTTATCTATTTTGTAGATGCTTAGTAAGTTCTTAAGTTCTAGGGTGATATTTATGTATGTTTATTTATATATTACTATCTCATTGTACTCTAAGCTCAAGGGGTTGTCAACTGTTTACGTATTAATTTTGCTCAGATGAAGCTACGAGTAGATTGGTTAGCCCCAGAATCCCACAATTCCTTTCTCTCAAGGTGTAAGGGGACATCTATGACACTTCAAAGTGAAATGTGGTTGATTGTTTTATCATTTCTGTATCACCCACCTTTGCATTACCACTTATCTTTTTCAGTGTGGGTGAAAGAGTCTGATATTTCCTGCTGCTGTTAAAATAGCCTTTTTTTTCAGAAATGAGAGAGAGAATGCTAAGACTAATTAAAGGTAAGGATGCAAACATTTGCCCTAGATGAAGGTTTTCCTGCTGACCAGTGCCTCCCTAGCACTGTTGTACTGAGCTGTCTCCTCCCTACCACCACCCCCACCCCCACCCTCATGAGCTGTGACTTATGTTCTACCAGCTGATCACATTTGGGGATTACAATTCCTGGCCTATAAACACACTAAAGCCAGATGTGTTTCTTAAAAGCTTTGTCACTGGAACCATGTTACATTATATTTCATGAGTATCTGCAAAATTGAGTAAACTGTTCCATCTATATGCTTTTGTTCTGTGATTACTGATTTTACTGGCATTGTTATAACATCAGGAATGAGGCTCAGCCTTTTTGGCGTGATGAGCTCATATTCCATTATCCTGTGTATTTTGAGATTGGAGGCTCCGTTGAGGGAATGACCATGCCTTTGTGAATCATACTTGGCTGCAGTAATATGCCCATGAGGTTGTCCCGGTTCTTCTTTTTGCATGGGAAGCTAGAATAAAATCTCATACATTTTAGTTATCCAAATGAATTGTAGTTGTTGAGCATGGAATTGAGTGACTATATGAAGAAAACCTTAGTAAAAAATTCTTCAAACTTAAAAGCAACCTTGCTACAAAGGCTTGTGAAATATTAGCTCTTAAGTAACTTTGCATTGAGTAAGCAAAAGAAAGTGTAAGCAGTATAAGATTTTTTGTTATTGTGTTATAATTTTATATCTTGCAAAATTGCCATAACTTAAAAACATGTCACAAAAAAAAAAGAGAAAAATGACCTTTGCCAACAGTCATGCCTGTGTCATGTAAAAGTCAAGTTTTACCCTTCCTCTATAGGTTGTTTTGGTTCTGGCTTGCTGTCTGTGACTGTTTGTTAAGCTACTACTCTTTTCTTTTTCTGTAAACAAGCCATGCCTTTCTCAGACTTGGATTGATCCTGTAGAATCACAGCTATGCATTACAAAGTGAACAGTTACAAGAATTCTTGAAGAATTCAACCTTTTTGGACCAAAAATACTACCTAGCTAGTAGTATTGCTGTGGACTAGAAAGATCAAGTCCCTGAAATTGCCACTGTGGCGTAGTGCACTCGTCGCTGGCCTACTGGTATCAGTGCTGTGGCAAAGACCAGAGAAAGGCCTGGTGGTATGACTTTCCCTCTCAAGCTCTGCAGGCCCAGCCTTCCTTTAGAGCCATTCTAGTGATGCTCCTGTGGGGGGTGGGGGTGAAGAAGGTTTCTCTCCAAGACTATACTGCAAGTTGAATAAATATTCCTATTCCCAGTAGTTTGGGACTGGAAGGGTTTCAGAGTTTGGAGTTTGGGGACTTTGGAAGATTTGTATGGGTTAGTAAAGATGAGCCTTCCTAAATGAAAAATCCAATCTAAAGTCTACAAAATCCTTGGGTCCTTAACCTGCGATTCAGTTTTGGGTAATTGTACTTGAGGAAGAGGAGGTGCTAGAGGACCAGAACACAGAGCTGTTCTTGGATAGCGGTGCACAGACATCCCAGGTGATCCTTGAGTGGGCCCAAGTAGGTCGTAGCTTTTCCTGAACAAACTGGAGAAAGCTGAATCCTGTTTCTAAGTGAGTCAAAGTCTAGTGGTCTCTTCCCTACTTATTCTAGATTCTATAAAAGAGAACCATGTACCTCAGAGCTTCTCAGTCAGCTTCAGCTGACTGATAGCTTCAATGCTCTGGGCCCAACAGGATATGGGGTATGTGAGACCAAAGTAATGCACAGAGCAAAATCATCATTACCTTTATCATGCTCACAGGAGAAATCACGGGCAAATCAGCGTGAAGTCCAGCACCCTGCATCAGATCCAAAATCCAGGCCTCAAGGCAGCTTTGAGCAGTAGAGGGAGGTTGCAGGCTGGTAGATATATAGTAAAATATTCTCCGCCTTCTCCAGCCCAAGAGATTAAGACCCAGGTTGATGTTATATTTGTTTACTATCCGTGCTAATTATTATTATTTTTAGGAATCTGTTTCTTCATCTAAGACTAGACTCAGATCGCAGCTGGTAGAGTGCACTGATGGCACTGCTAGCTTTGTTCCCTTGTACTAGTTTGTCCCTTGCACTGTCCTTTGAGGTGTAGCAAGGATATTTCCTGGGATTTCAGGTCTCATCCCAGAGCATTCAGAGCCCTGTCTACTTCTGGAATTCATGATCCTGGGAATGATCCATTATTCCCACTTACCTGACGGGTTTGAATATGGGTGGTGTGGACCTACCTCACGTTCACTCAGCGAGTGCTGACGGCCTGCACGTGAGGCCTTGCTGCCCATGTAGGCGCTGGCCACTCAGGTATTGGCCTGGGCAGCATGGTCCCTGAGATCAAAGATGAGGTGTCTCACAAGAGCTCCAGCCAGTCTTTCCCCCAGTGACAATTCAGCTGCTGCGTCTGTTGCAAATAGAGCAACTGTCTTACATTTCTTTGTATTTATGAATTCAAATATTGCCAACAAGTTTTTATTTATATGCCATAGCCTATTTTTCTTGCACCTTAATCGCACTGGATGAGAATTATTTTTCTGAGTCTCCCCACAAGGGAAGACTTATTATAGGAAGCAGAGGGTTACTGCGCTGTATAGAATTTGGTTCATATTTATGTCTGTCACTTCTTTACCAAATTGAACTTCAGACCTAGCTGTGTGTAGACATGGAAGAGGACATCACCTGGGTATTGCAGGGAGTACCTACCACGAAGTTGACAGGCACCGCTTCCAGTGATACATGAAAACCATTTCTAGGACAAAGGACACTATCTCAGTCACTTTCACATTGCTCAGACAAAGTACCTGACACCTGCAACTTAAAGGAAAACAGGGTTATTCTTGGCTCCTGTTTCAGTTGTAATTGGCTGGCTCCAAATCACGCCAGGATGGCATGCAGATGACTGCTCAGGGTGTGGTAGACAGGAAGCCCAGAGAATGAAGAGAGAAACTGGCAAGGAAGATAGAACCTTCTCATCCCACCCAGTAGCCTGGTTCTCCTGACCAGGCCCCACCTCCTCCTAGTACAGCTGGTGCTTATGCGCCCATAATTTTCAGTCACTTTTCAAAAGCCCCACCTTGGAGCACATGAGACATTCAGGAGATACCCAGATGGGAACCCTGCCAGACACCAAACTGAAAATCCACTTCAGTTGTTCCCCTTCTTTGTGCACTTGTATCTGCTCACGGAAAGGGTTAAAATGCTTTGATAACCCAATTCCACACCAGCAGTATCACACAGTGATTATGAAGATTGCAGATTCTGGAGCCAAACTCCCCAGTATGGTCAGAGCTCAGCCTGGGATTTGCTAGAGGATCTTGCATGATACCTTAGCCAGTCTTTGCCTCCATTTTCTGCGGGTGGATGTGGTCACTTCTACCTCAGTTCTCGTAGAATTCAATCAAATGAAGTGCATAAAATTCTTTAAAGTTTTATCCCTGTCCAACCGTAAACATTAATATTTTTTGGACTTGCTTGCTTGGTCATTGCTATTATCTGTGAGAAACAGTGGCTTTAGTAGTTTGTGATATTTCTTATGAAAATTGTTACATTTGTACCAAAGACGTTTCTCGGAGGAGCTATTACCTTTAGGTGCCACCGAGCTGCTGGCTGTGTAGGGGGCAGCAACATCCTGTGGTAGCCTTAGTGAGGTCCTCTAGGCATGAGAGTGAAAGGGGGGTGGTGCTTTAGAGCTGGCAGGGCAGGCCCAGAGCAGGTTGCAGGGTATTTGTAAAATGGTTCCATGGACTTGTGTGTGGGCTGCCACTTCCTAACTGTGTGGCCTGCCCCTGAGCAACTTCACCTTACCCTGCTGCTTAGTTCTCTTCTAATCTCTCCAAACAAGTGGTTATAGTTTTAGCAGTTTTAAGTGGAAATTTCCTCAAACTTACTCTTTTCCAGTCAGCTGAGTAAATAAGAAGATCTTAGCATGCTTCCACTTTGTCACTAGTCTTATGACTTGTAGGTAACCTTCCCCAAAATCTTCATACAGTCCGATTGGTTTTGTAATGTGAAGATGGGTGGTTTTGTTTAAAAACCCATGCCTTGTCTATGGAAGATAAACACACTGCAGCTGAGCATCTTTAGTTTTGTGCTGAGTGACTAGTAAAAATATCCTGCCAGAAGATTGCTTTTTGATGGAGAATTAAAAGCAGCCCTTTGCATTTCAGTCATGCAGATCCTCTCCTTCCTTTGACATTAATGATACAACATTTACAACGAATATTCGTCAATGAGAGTGATAAGAAGACACTAAAATGCTCTTACCAGGAGGTCTTAAGAGTATTTTTCTCATCTTTTTTGCCTAGACATGTATATTTAGTCTGTCATTGGGTAGAATCATGGCTTAATTGTGTGTGCCTAGAATACAGCAGCTGCTCCATGACAAGAGCACTTCAGCCTCACTCACAGCCTTTGAATGATAAACTGCACAGGTGTGTCTCAGTGATTAGCAGGGGGCTGACAGCACCCCAGGAACCTGGGGTTTCAGAGGCAGGGCAGGCCCTCGTCCTGCATTTCATGTCAGAGGGAAGACACCTAAGTGCCTGTCCACATGTCTGTGTGGCTCAGCTTTTGTCAGGATTTGAAACAGAGGGCCGCTGGTATTAGATGAACATAACTAGGAGCTTGGTTTGGTTGAGTAACCAGACCTCTTGTTTAATATCCACGGAGATCAAAGTGACAGGGAAGGGAAGGAGATTCATTTTCATGCAGATCTCTAGCTTTTCTCTCCCCTAACCCCCTGCCCTGAGCCTTGCTGGCTGTGGTGCTTGGGGCCCAGATCAGCAGCCCTTGTTCTACCTGCTTTGGGCCAGGGGCTCCCATTCAGGCTGCGGCTGCTTCCTTTGAGAACATCAAAGATCCAACCTGTCAGGAGGAGCGCCAGAGTTTTGTAGCATGTGCAGTACAGTACAAAGTGTTAATTTCTGCAAGGTTTATGACCTGCTGAAATAAAAAAATAAGTAAATACATAGTTAAATAAATAAAGTGTAGTAAGGGGCTGGAGAGATAGCTTAGTGGTCTAAAGCACCTGCTTAGGCAAGGCTAGGCAACCACAGGGATGAAGGTTTGATCCCTAGCACCACATGCTGCTCTAGCCCTACCCTCTGGGCAGCTGAGCTGGCCATAACACAAATAAATAAATAAATAAATACACATCTTGCTGAACTTCGAAATTTCAGAGGATTCTTTATTTGCATCCTCACACACTGGGTGATAACTGTGACTCCCCCCCCCCCTTTCTTTTTTAGTGCAGGTGTGGCTAAAAAGAAAGAAAGAAAAAGTGTTTCCTTGCTACATTCAGGCACCTTCCTCCCACAGGGGAGTTAATGATGGCCCATTCAGACCAGCTGAGCAATACCTATTCATCTTACTTTGTTTTGAAGAGTAAGAAGTATGTTTTCGTGGGCCGCCTGTAATGGCTCGCCAGCATCTTCTAATGGGTACTGTGCAGCCCCCGAGGCAGATGGACACCTGCAGGAAATGGCGGCCTGGGCTCTGGAGCCATCTTTAGGGGGGCCTTGGGAACCCTCCATTAGAGCAGCTGCTAACCAGGGACGGCATCTTGGGCTGAATGGGAGGTCTGTTGTCCTCATTTTCAGAGACCAAAGTGCCCATGGTTACTGTCAGTAGAGCCTTGCTGAGAGCAGGTGACAAGAGCAAGCCACCTGGCAGCCACTGTCCCTTCCTTTACAGTTATTGCTTCTGTTTGCATTTTCTTCCTGGGGCATCTTTCTGCATTTCTGGTAGCACACTAGAAATTATGGTTGGTAGAAGACAAGCACCCGGGCAAAAACTAGGGATTATTTTAAACAAATACAGGGTATTTTTGAGTGTGGGACTGTAAGAACATGGATGGGAGAATAAGTAGCCCTGCTCTTTATAGTTCAGTTGAGAAAATGAGTCATCCACAGCTTTAGAACGCACTGTACACTTTTTCAGTGTTGTCCAGATTCACAAACACCAGGGCGGGGGAGGGACCGGAGAGTTGACATTTACTTAACCAAAGAGGTCAGGGAATGCACATGGAATTACAACACACATGTTTTTAATTGTTCCACCGTAGATTTAGTGACAGTGACAAAAGTTACTCAGGTAGCAGCACCCCACCCCCAGCTGCAGGGCAGGACTAATTAAACGCTGCCAAGGCAACCATGGAGTATCCCCCACGCCCTACTCTAGGGTTTACTCCTTTTGTTTCCCTGGCTAGAGTGGAAGGGTGAGTTGTGCTGCTTGTGAAAGCAGATTTCCTTAGTCCTGGAGACTTGTGAGAAATTAAGAAGCTCCCCTGGAGGGAAATTAACATAAATACGAGACAAAAATGATGTCATTTTAATAAACTCTTCCAGCACAGGTTAAAGGATTATCTATAGTTAGGATGGGTGAAATGAATGCTTATAGAAAATGCAATAAGATAATGGATATGTGATTTAAAAGTATGTGAGTAGGACGTGGCGCTGTAGTTCAGTCATGAAGTGTGTGCTTAGCATATAGGAGGCCTCTGGTCTAAACAAATACGCATCATGTATGTGTGTATATAATTAAGGAACACTCAGGGCTACAGTGTACCACGCCTCATTTTAAAAACTCAGATAAGGCTGCCTCTAGCAATTCCTGAGTGTATTCTTGAGCTGTGAACATACTGCACAAACATCCTAAGGACTGACTCAGAGAGGAGGCAAGGATGTCCCCCTTGTGCACACTGCTGTTAAGGGGCTCCGAGTAAACAAGCTACCCTGGAGCATTTGGCTCTAATTTCCAGATTCCTTGAGTCTCCTTCCAAGGCTGATGTGAAGGTGGAGCAGCTACCCCCGGGAGCAACCGGCATCCCAAGGGAGTCTGCACCTCACCAATCTCGCTTTGGGTTCTTGAAATGTCAGTCAGTGGAAAGCCACCTTTGGGGAGGTTAACCTGATAGGAGTAAAACTAAAGATGAAATAAATTCTGTAGTTCAGGTGAGTAGTATTCGCATAGAGCTCTGTAGGTATTTTAAGCATGTGTCCCTCTACCTTTTTTAAACTCTCAAAGCTTGCAAGTTCTGACATATGAAAGACCAATTCCATTTGATGGAATTTTCCCCCTTCATTGTCCTGGATGTCTGCTTGCAGATATTGTAGCTGCTGCTCCTTGAGAATTCTAGTTTCTCAGCTCAAGTGCTAAGAATTTTGATGGCACAATTCAGTAGGAAAAGGCAATACGAAGTCCTGGAGGTGTCCCATTGGATGCTTAAGTGCCTTAGGGTTGGCTTTGTTCTCCTCTCTCTGTCTCTGTCTCTGTCTCTGTCTCTGTCTCTGTCTCTGTCTCTTGTCTCTGTCTCTCTCTTTCTCTGTGTAGGTAGGTAGGTACATGCACAAATGGAAACATGAAACAGGATGGAGATGAAGGAAAATATGTTATAATCGTTGAGAAGGAGATAAGCTTTTCACGTTATATACCTTATTTCTTTAGAAGGGGCTCTATTATCAGCCGGTCTATCCTAAAATGTTTATGTACTGCAGCAAGGTGCCCTTGTATCCCTAGCTTTGCACGCCCTGGACAAGACTTGTAAATACATCCTGGCCTAAGACTTGTTTACAGTTGAGTGTATAATAAGATAACTAAACCAGTCTGTAATCCGTGCCAAATGAGAATTTTACAAGAGAGTCTTTCTGAAAATTCTATTTGTTGAGACTAGTTTTTAAAATATACATGCATGACAATCTGCACTGAAATAGTATTTATACAGTTTGGAGCCTGAATGTACCAGATCTTAAGACCTTAAGTTTTCTCTGTGACCCAAACTAACATGTTCCCGCGTTTGAACCTGCATTTTGAATTAAGTTCTTTTAAGAAGTCGACAATGAATTGGTGTTTTAAGGACTCACCTCTCAAACTATATCTGAGCAGTTTTGCTCTTAATTCCAAGATTGTCTTCATCTCTGAGTGCTGGATAATTGTTCATTGGCCAACTCTGAAGACACTTGAGGCGAGATCATGCAGGGGTAGGGTTGTATAGAAACAAACGTGAAATGATTGCATCACCACCCCTAGCCGAGAATGGCGGAGAGTGCGATTCAGTGGTTCCTGTGTTGGTGGGACCTCAGGAGAGTGGGCGAGCTGCTGCCCAGTCCCGTGGCTTGATCCGTTCCCCAGCCCTGGGCTCTGCTAGGATGTTGTTCCTCATGTGGCCCGTTGAAGATCAGACCTTTCCTTTCCTGAAAACACAAAAAAGTAAACCCGATGAAGGCTTCGTGTGTTGTGTGTTCTTTCAGCCATTTGTTCTTTGAAGCATCAATTAATGATCAGTGGGGAAGAATTCCAGGGGAAAGTAAGTTTGGAAATGGTCGCATCCTTGCCCTTATATTTCTTGGGGAAGCATAAAGTACGTAAGTACAAACTTGCCTAGTTTTATTTCATTGTAAATTTGGCCATACAGTATCTATGTACAATGACGACTGATTTTATTTAATCTTGTTTCTGGAGAAGATATTTTGAGAAGAGGTGGACTGCGTGGTGGCAGAGTCCTTTCCAGGTTTTGTGTTCATGATTCCATGCATTTTAACCAAATTGTCTCATCCCTGCAGTGCACACAGGAACTTGTCCTGTGTCGTTTAGCTTACAATGGCTTTTGATTTAGGTGAAAATGTCAGGGAAAGAATTTTATTTAAAAAAATCTGCCTGTCCCACCTATTGGGTTTAACAGTTTTAGCAGGGAGATGTGTGGCCTGGAGAATATTCAGATTTGAGTTTCCAGTTTGGGGTTTCTTGGCCATTGGCTGTTCCCATCTGTGTAGACAGACCAAACAAGACAAAATTAACTCACGTTTGCCCTATGCCAAACACCTGCATGGAAAATATTTCAGAAGTCAAAGTCATGGATGTTCTATCTACATAATGCCAACTAGGAAATGGTTCCATTTTTTTTTTCCCCTTAAAACAAACACTTGCATGTTGACATTTGGTGTGACTCTGAAAAGCTTTAGATCAGCTACTTATTTAGAGTTCTTGAAAAAATGCTGAAGGATTAAACCTCATGTGTTCTTGGGATTATCTGTAGGTTGCATGTGTTAAAAGACCCGGGCATATTAAAGATAATTGAGAATGGCCTGCATTTTATTTTATTTTATTTTTTTTAAATTTTATTTATTTTTTTCTTGTTTCAGAACCTTTATTTGTTTATTCACTCATTTTTATGGCCGGCTCAGCCCGCCCTGAAGGCAGGGCTGGTGCAGCATGTGGTGCCGGGGATCAAACTGCTATCCCTGAAGCCGCCCAAGCTTCCCCAAGCAGGCGCTTTAGACCACTGAGCCATCCCGCTGGGCCCTGGCCTGCATTTTAATAAGCATGATCAACTGTGCATGTCTTGTCACATGAGCCATCAATTAGCGCAAAGGCAATTTAACAAGTCAGAACAGGAAGGTACGAATGCCCTTGGGAAGCAGTGCTTATATCAAATTATTACCAACAACATGTAACTTGCATACAGGTAATCATTATCAGAAAGTCATGATTACCCAGAAGAAGTGATTTTTATGGTATTACATCTTATGATTGGCTGTTAGCATTAAACCTTTATGGTAATGTTTCAATTTATCCTGTATCTAATTTGGTCATGGTTGAATTTGTACACTAAAATGAAGATGTGACATTATACTGTTCTTACAGCAAAGCTTTAAGGATGTTTAAAACTTGAAAGAAATAATTTATTTATAGTAACACCATCGATGATAATATCTCTGGATAAAACTACAGGGAGTTAGTTGATTAAAGATTCTAGCTAATAGTGTTGCCAATCATTCCTTGTGGTATTATTTTTGAAATATTAGACTCTAATGGTGGCCATTTCTTCTGTATTTGTCTAGAATTAATTTTAAATTCCTAAGCCTAAATTCCTAAATTAACTTAGGATACGGTTATTACTACTTATAGGAAACAGAATATTACAAATCCATTATGCCTTTTCCACTAGAGTAAAATATTCCTTTTGCTCTGTGTCTCTGTTTCTCTCTGTTTCTCTGTTTCTCTGCCTCTGTCTCTGCCTCTGTCTCTGTCTCTGTCTCTGTCTCTGTCTCTGTCTCTGTCTGTGTGTATTAGGGATTGAACCCAGGACCTTGACATTACTCTACGAATCCAACTATTTTTTGAGACAGTGTCTTACGAAATTACTAAGTAGTCCAGGCTGGGCTTGAACTTGTGTATCTGCCTCAGCCTCCCATAATGCTGGGATTATATAGGCCTGTGATACCACTACCAGCTTAGAGTGATATTTTTAGAATGTTTTTTTAAAAGAGATACTGAACTCTTTAACCATCTGCCTACAACTGTTTGAAGTATAGGCCTTGAGAGACACACTCACTCAGAAGGAGATCACACATTGTAACCACACTTAGAATAATCTTACCGAGTCTCCCTTGGATAATTCAGGACCAGAGCTGTTTCCCTGTGCCCTCAGGTTGTCATATGGACCTCAGTGGTTGTTCTGCTGTAGCTCTGCGGTTATGCCATCCCTGGAGCTTATGTTCCTGAAGCATTACCGGGCAAAGCACTTATGTTGAAGTGAACAACCACTGGCCACTGAACACTAACAGTTTTATTTCCACAGACAGCTACAGCTATCTCTGAACGCCAGTGTCTCTGAAAAAGTCATTAGTGCTAGATATTACAAAAGAAAACAAAGCTGCTACAAAGGAAAAGGGAGTGTGGAGGAAGAGACCACGGCAGTCTTATAGGTAACTCGGAAAAGTCTCAAGGTTTGCAAGATAGGTACCAACCAATGACATTTACAGTGTCCTGGTTTGTGTACAACAAGCATGCCTCATTACTCCATCCCAGCTAATTTCCTTCCTACTTCCTGTCCACCTTGCCTATGAAAACACATTTTAAATAGATAATGATTTCCTCTGTTGTACCATCTCCTGCCTAATAAGCTGATAAACCAAAATCTGGCAGCGAAAGCATTTTTAAAAGTTATCTACCGTTAAGATTGTCCAAACAATCTGTAGATCTCCAAGACAGACAAAGTTATTAAGTTAAATTATGTAGCCACGCCATGCATATATGAAGCTGTGCATGTGGTGGTGACATGTATAACTCTGCTTTTACATTACACCTAGGCACCCAAGGGTTACATTTTGGCCAGCAACAGTATGCATGCACCACAGAGGTCCTGTAAGAATGTAATACAGCTGGAGATTCTTGCTGCCTGCTGACATCCTGAACATACAGTTATGTGTGGTAGATCATACTTAGTAATGATAATAAACAGCTCTGTTACTGGGTTATGTATACTTTAATCTGTTATGGGGTTTAACTGTTACTGGGTTACATATAATGTACTGTACATTAATCACTATTTCACATTGTATTCCTTTACCTATAGGGAAAAAGGTTACATATAGCAAGCATCCCAAGTTGCACCAGCAGCAACTGTAGGCGTCACACCTGTTGACCTCTTTTCCACCCTGTTTCCCCACCTGTATCACTCAGTTTTCCTCTCTAACGACTTCCATTCCCCTCCTGGTTTTCTTCTCTCCCGTCTCCTTTTGGCAAGGGTGCCCTTCCCACTCTCCAATCACAGCCTTGTTTTCTGCAAACATTGTTGCTTTGGATTATTTTAAGATGTCTAGCATGAGTTCAGTGTTTGCTTTTCAAAGAAGCATTACATTATACATTAGTTATACTTATTAAGCTCTGTCTTATTTTTGTTTCATTTTATACATAGAACAGATTGTTTGGAGCCTTTGGAATAGCATTCCAGCTTATAAATATAAATATAAATGAAATAATTCAGCAGATGAGCTCCTCCAGTCATCTAGAGGTAGGAGTCCACCATCATCAGGTAGGAATTTCTATTGCTGGAATCTTTCAGCTAGCAAATACATTTTCTATGCTTGGTTTGCAGAGTCATCACAAATTTGAAGCTAATTACCAAAAAAGTTCCAGCTTATAAGAAACGAAGAACAAAACCAAATAAAAACATACTTCAAGTGAGAAAAATAGACACTAAAGAGCTTAAGTTAACCAAGAGGATAGAAATTTGTTTTTAAATATTTCAGGATTCTAACTTTCAGAAATAGCTTTTTCCCAGTTGTGACAGACCTTTGAGCAAACAGATATGGAGGCTTAAGGCTAATGTCCCTAGATAAAGAGCGTTAGGGTAGCAGGCTTGGTAGAGCATGACGATGAATGATGAGTCCCCAGGGAGTCGAGAAGCTATAATTACCTCTTAGGGTTGAAAAATAGCTGTATAAGAATCTGACAATCTATAGTCATTATTTACCTCACAAACGATTTCTTTATTAGCAGATTTCCTTTCAATATTAACATATGATAAAATGTTTACTTGCAAACTATCAGTTGCTTTCGGAGACTGGGCAAAGAGCTCTGATAAAAAGCCAGCCTCCTAAGAGCAAAGGACAGAGACCTTAGGGGCGAGATGGGAAGTGAAAATCTGAGCTGCAACCCCAGTTCCATTGTTAAGTTCCTATGTACCATCATGGAAAAATCATGTAGCATTTCTGAACTTTGGCATCACTAAGGTTCCTTTCATAGTTAATATTTAGAGATGATAATAATATTTACCTTTATTGAAGTCATTAGAGTATTTTTTAAAAAAGGTTTACATGCAAAATTGATACACACAGCTAATGTTCAAAGCCAAAATGCGGTGTTTGTGTAAAGTTCATA
Organism: Myocastor coypus; assembly: GCA_004027025.1. Lineage (NCBI taxonomy): Eukaryota > Metazoa > Chordata > Mammalia > Rodentia > Myocastoridae > Myocastor > Myocastor coypus. Next base: position 3,856 of record PVJA010008529.1, on the reverse strand, counting down.
AGCATTGTTAGGAAAGAGTCACTTACTTGATTGAAGTATAAAATTGTGCACATTGCTATTCATTTCACAAACTCATACTGTTTGTCTAATAGGATTTGGTACAGTGTCAAATACTGGGGGTAATAACAAGCAAAATAAATGAATGAGACACAGCCCCTAGACAGGCTCCTAAAGAGCTCTCAGCTGAAGTGGGGAGAGTATACTTAATCAAGTAGTCGGATGGGTCTGTATTGCAACCGTGGGAAGTAGAGAAGAGAGGACAGTGTGGTGCAGTTTCAAATGTGTAAAAGAAGGAATCGATTTGCTGAGAGGAAAAGTGAACTTCATATCTGACATTTGTGAAAATTTAATTATCTTACATTTCAGAAATTGAACACTGAAATGTGTTTGCTTCCCTTTTAATATAACATTAGCAAGTTAACCTAGTGTTATAAAGAGATGTTTTCGTCGGGCGTGGTGGCTCATGCCTGTAATCCCAGCACTCTGGGAGGCTGAGGCAGGAGGATTGGTGCGAGTTCGAGACCAGCCTGGGCTACAAAAGTGAGCTCAAGGCCAGCCTCAACTGCATAGCGAGACCCTGTCTCAAAAAGACAAAAAAAAAAAAAAAAAAAAAAAAGCGATGCTTTCCCCTGAAATTGATATCGATTGGTGTCACATTACACTGGCATATTTCTTAGGAAATAGAAACAGTGAAATTATTTAAGAATATTATTTAGGGTTGGGGAGATAGCTCTGCCATGTTAAGTGCCTGCCTGGCAAGTGCTAGGTCCCAAGTCTGATCCCCAGTACCACATGCCATGCTGGCCCCACACTGTGCTGGCCACCAAAACCAGGCGTGGTAGCGCATGCCTGTAATGCCAGTGCTGGGGAGGCTGAGACAGGAGGATCACTATGAGTCCAAACTTGCATAGTGAGACCCTATATCAAAGGTAAAAAATATATATATATATAATTTTAAAATTCTGTAGTATTCAGAAATATTTCCATAAAGGTATTAACATCCTTCTGATGATTTTACTGCTTTCCTGTGACTCAAGAATCTTTTAAAAGATGTTGAGTCTTTATTGGCCTCTTAAAAACAGAATTAATTACAAGTTCTGAATGCAGAAATTCTAATGACTGAGAAGGGAAGCCACCAAGAGCTCTGGATGTCACAGCTGAAAGATGTGGGTTGTCATAATCAATAAACTCTTAGGAACTCGGTGTGTTCCCAAGGGCTGGCTGTAACCCACACTGTCAATGGAAGGCTCAGGCTCTTCTCCACCGCCTTCAAAGTCTCTGTCCTGTGTACAGATGCATCTCAGTGTCCTTAGAGAAACATTGGCCCAGGATTTCTCAAATAAGCCCACATAGGAAGGGATGTTGTAATGTTCCTTCCAGAATGCCTTAAGGGTTTAATCTGTATCTGTGTATCTGGAAGCACAGATGGCTGGCATTCAAGTCATAGCTCAAGACTTTGGTTGTATGGTAAAACTAAATTCCTCCCATAACCCAAGTTGCTCGTGTGTCAGGCCATTTGGAGCTCAAGGGCCCACTGTAATTTTAGTCAAGCCATCCTTGTGTCTATGGCTGTTAGAGGTTCACATGTTTTTCCAGTGCTGTCTTGTCTGGGTTCATTTACCCAGGATGCTTAACTGGTAATGGTGGGATTTGCTTGTTTTCAGGTCAGTAGTTTGAAGTCTTCTCGTATCACATATGACTCATTCATAATTTACCTTCTGACTAACGACACAGCCACTTGAAAGGTTCACTTCCTTTTTCCATATGGGTTAATATCTTTGGCTATGTTTGATGAATTAGCTAAAGTTCTAAATTTTGTTCATAGAAATCGTTTAAATACATTTTTATAATCTGGAGGGTACAACCAAGGCAAATAAACTGTATATTACATGGAAGCAGTGCTACTTACAGGGAAAACCCCTTTTTGTGTTCCATTTTCAGAGTAACAGGAGCATTTCCTCAAATCTTGACTTGATTCCTGGGTCTATCTGAAATTAAAATATGTTGTAAAGAAGTACTCAGACACAACTTACTTACTTACTTTCTTTCTTTCTTTCTATATTGACAGTAAGGGCAAGATGCTCCCTTCCCAGGCTGGGGTGCCAGCCCAGGTATATGGGAGACCATGGATGAGAGGCAGGAGAGTGTGCCTGGGCCTGCCATTCAGGTTTTAGTTAGAAGGTGGTAGCACCAGCACTCAAGTGGGACAGGGAGGCTCTCTAAGGAGTTCGTATGACCTGCTGTAAATGCTGAGCCTGGATAGCCTGGACATGGGAGAGCCATGGACATCGGGGCTCAGGAAATGCTCAGTGCAGACATTTTTTTTCTGGACTACTACACAGATTTTTTTTTTTTTTTCCAAATATCAGTACATATTTTTTAACCTTTTCTTTCTTTTCTTTTTTTTTTTTTTTGTCTTTTTGAGACTGGGTCTCCCTATGCAGTTCAGGCTAGCCTTGAGCTCACTTTTGTAGCCCAGGCTGGTCTCGAACTGCCAGTGATCCTCCTGCCTCCGCCTCCCAAGTGCTGGGATTATAGGCGTGCGCCACCACGCCCGGCTTAACCTTTTCTTTTCTTTTCTTTCCTTTTTTTTTTTTTTTGTGGCCACCTCAGCCCACGCTGGGGGCGGGGCTGGTGTAGCATGTGGCATGTGGTGCCAGGCATCAAACGAGGATCCCTGAACACTTGCCTAAGCAGGTGCTTTAGACCCCCAAGCTATCTCACCAGCCTGTGAATTTTTTTTACATTAGATTTGGTGCATTTTATCATATTCATCATAGAGAATTTGTACCTGCACTTTATAGCACTAGTTTGTCTTCCTCCATTCCTTCCCTTCCTTTCAACCCCTCCTGCTTCATTTACAAAACTTTATTTCTGTTTTTCTTCTTCTCTCATTTTTTCTTTGCTTTTTCCTTCTTCCCTTTCCTCCTCCCCTCTCTTGTTCCCATCTCCATTTGCACATTTTCTTCCTATTTCACTACACGTTCTGCACTCATTTACGCTATCAGCTGCTCACACCAGTGAATATGTGGTATCCACACGTGAGCATGATTTATTTTACTGAAGAGTATGGCCTCAAGGTGTGTCCACTTTCCTATAAATGTCTTGAGCATATCCTTTATTCCAACTATTTCTTTCACTGTTTCTGCTATTCTGATTTCAACCTTAAACAATAAGTATAATTCCTAAGATGGAACTCATTCCTCCCGTGGGACCCCTGTTTTTCTCTGTTTCGTGTCGTAGGATGTATTGCATTTGCTCTGTGCATCAGAGTTGGCATTCCACATTATTTATTCTGCCTCTTGCTGCCTCAGATGCAGTTTTAAATTCTGCTGTTCCATGTTGCATAAATTCTCTTGTCTGGTCCATTGGTGGCTTCCTTTTCTTTCAGCCCACCCTGCCTTTACTGCTCTGTCATTTCATAGCGATGCTGCCTGCTGTCTTTTGTGGACACTAAACATTTTTCTCTACAAGTGTGTCTTATTTCCCCACGGCAAGTAATTTTTTCACAATTTGCACTCCTCTGACTCAAGCCCATTTGTTCTTGCACTGTGCAATCTTTTCAAAGGTCCCATTCTGGCTTCCATTTTTTTTTCCCCCAAGACAAGGCCATGTCTATCCAGGGTGAGCATTTGCCAACGGCCTATTGGGTTCTGACATTTGTGTCTGCTCATAACTGGACCCCAGTAATCAGATTACATCATGCCCATGGCCCAGCAGTCATTCACCTAGGGTGGGGAACTCACTGGGGACAGGGCTCCACTCTCACTGTCATAGCTCATAGCTGTGCATCTGACGGAGAATTCGATGGAACCTGCCATGCCTCACACAAATGAGATGCAACGACGAGAGAGTG
>PVJA010008528.1:0-64163 GCA_004027025.1 Myocastor coypus | reverse complement strand
TCTCACTATGCAGCTCAGGCTGGCCTTGAGCTCACTTTTGTAGCCCAGGCTGGTCTTGAACTCACACCGATCCTCCTGCCTCAGCCTCCCGAGTGCTGGGATTACAGGCGTGTGCCACCACGCCCGGCAATAACAATTGATTAATGACTCTGAAAAAATAGTGGTCAGCTCCCTGTGGTTTGCCCAGGAGTCTGAGGTGCACATCGCAGTCTTCTAGACTTCTAGCTTGAGGACTATGTGAGGGGCTCCAGAACATAAGAAGTCCTATCTTTATACAGGCTTTTTGTTGTTGTTGGAGACAGGGTCTCATTCTATAGATCAGGCTGGACTTAAACTCACTCTATACCCTAAACTGGCCTCGAACTTGAAGCCATCCTCCTGCCTCTGCCTCCCAAGTGCTGGGATTACAGATATGTGCAATCATCCCCAGCCTGTTATAGTTTGAAGAGTACAAGATCCTCAGGCAGGTAGAGAGACAGCAGAGGGTGCTGGGACTGTATGTATGTGTTGAGGATTCTGCAGTTGTTTGGAATGCAGTTTAGATGTGTGAACACATGAGTTGGTTTGAGTTTGGCTTAGTTCTGGACTAGCCCAGTAGAAGCTGGGGACTTGAGCACTAAGCCTGTGTGTGTCACTGTGTAGTTCATGTTGGCCTTGAACTTTCTATGTAGCCAAGGCTGGCTTTGAACTCACGGTTATCCTCCTGTCTCATCCCTGCCACTCAGGGCCGAGATTACAAGTGTTTATCACCATGCCTGATGATGTCTTTGCCTTTATATTTGCATGTATGATTGATCCTTTTTAGAAGTTGACTGAATTTCTCGGTGCTCAGTTTTTTGGCGGACAGAGTTTGCTCTGGTGGTGGAGGAGCACATACTGAGGGCTCCCTCTGGCTGCAGTAGACAGGGCTAGAGCCTATTCAAACTAAAACACCAGCCTGGGCCATAGTCCCTTGGGAATATTTTGGTGAATTGAGTGTGAAAGTTTGTCCTGGCTCTCTCCTGACCCTTTGGGGTTGTCACAGAATTTCTGGGTTTGGACAGTGATGTTGATGCCACTTCAACCTGGGACAAAGCTGGCTGAGCACTACATGATAATACCAAGTAGGGCAGTAGCCTGTTGATAGCTCAGGCTCTTTAGAGCTCCTTAGAGCTCGCATTCCTATTCTCAGGCTCCTGAGCCAAGCATGGAGTGACAGTGAGACAGAAGGTGAGGTCAGCTAGCAAGTCATGGTCATGTGTGCAGGCAATGTGGACCCTTTCAAAAATGTGCCAGGAGATAGCTGTTAGCATCAGGAACAGATGTCTGGGCGAGGTCAGGGGCATATTTGTAGTATTCCTAAATTCAGAGCATGGTTGCACTCTCTTTGGGAAGCACCATCATATGCTTGTGGCAGAGGGACCACAGGTTAGTGTCTGACTGTCTTTCCTTGGTAACCTGGAGTCACTGGCCACAGTTTGAGGGTGCTGTTTGGTGCTGGTTATTTGGGAGTGTTGTGAAGTTACATGGTAGAGTCCTCTAGTCATCTGCAGAGGTCCTTAAACTTTTCTTCTGGGAAATGCCCTTCTAGGCCCCACTACCTCCCTTAGCCTCTCCTCCCTCTCTCATCCCCCAAAACATTGAGTGAGACAGGGCCAGCCAAGGATGCAGCTGTGGCCTTCTGCCCAACAGGATGCAGAAGGCTGAGGGAAAAACAGTGGCATTGGACTTGAACCTTGTCAGAGGATTCTGGGAGGCCTACTTGGTAGAGGCATGGTGCAGAGAATGAGGTGGCATGGAGTGTCAGCGCCATACTGAGGACTGCTGCACTACCACCTGCCCCTCCTTGCCCTTGGCTACTCTACTTTTTGCAGAATCAGGCCCATTCTTGACCCAGATGCTTCAGCCTCTCCCTCTTGTTCTCTGTTGCCTTTGTCCAAGTTTAAGGTTACTGTGCTGGTTGATACATTGTGTCCACTTGGGAAATTTAGAAGGTTGGTTGACCTAGCTGGGATTCTTAACTTTGTAAACATCCTCATTCTGTATAAGAGGAAGTCATAGACATTGTGTCAGTTCTACACCCCCAGCCCCAGGATAGCTTTTTTATAATATAAGGAGGGGAGAGAGGCTACCTAGAATCCACAGCTGCTGTCCTTCCCTCTGCTCTTTGCTATTTTTTACTGCTATGAACTGCTGCCCTCTGCCATGTGCCACTCTGCCTGGGAGCCAGCCAGTATAGACTAAAACCTCCGCAAACTGTGAGCTAAATAAACCTTTCTTTCCTTAATTTTGGGTGTTGGGTATTTTGTCCCAGCAACAAGTGAAAAGCAACTGAGACTATTGTGAGTGACTTTGTTTCCTTTGCATTGCCCCCTGGTGGGTTAGCCTGTTTGTCCTCAATGCTTAGAATAAAGCTCCTGTATGACAGTTGCTCAGTGAATGTTGGAATGCAGAGCAGGCGGTGTGGAATAGCAGAGTATAGTTTTCAAAAAGCATTTTAAAAATCATAAGAGCCAAGGGGCCCAGCGGGATGGCTCAGTAGTCTAAAGCGCCTACTTGGGGAAGCTTGGGCGGCTTCAGGGACCGCGGTTCGATCCCCAGCACCACATGCTGTGCCAGCCCTGCCCTTGGGGCAGGTTGAGCCGGCCATAAAAATAAGTGAATAAACAAAGGTTCTGAAACAAGAATAAAAATAATAAATAAAAAATTTAAAAAAATCATAAGAGCCAATAGTGGTTGGGCATCCCAATACTGAAGGAGGCTGAGGCAGAAGAATTGAGAATATCATTCCTACCTAGGCAATTTAGTGAGATCTTGTCTCAAAAAATAAAAATGGTTGCGGCATATAGCTCAGTGGTAGAGCACACCTGAATTCAATCCTCAGTTCTGCACCAATAAAAAAAAATGGTTAAACTCACAAAACATGTTAGCATCTTAACCATTTTTATGTGTACAATTCAGCAAGCATGAAGTGTATTCTTTTTTTTTTTTAATTAATTAATTATTTATTTATTTATTTCTTGTTTCAGAACTTTTGTTTGTTTATTTATTTATTTTCATGGCTGGCTCAGCCTGCCCTGAGGGCAGGGCTGGTGCAGCATGTGGTGCCAGGGATTGAACCGCGATCCCTGCAGCCGCCTAAGCTTTCCTAAGCAGGCACTTTAGACCACTGAGCCATCCTGCCAGGCCCCCCCCCCTTTTTTTTTTTTAAATTAGAAGTGTATTCTTTTGAGCTGGGTATGGTGTTACATGTTTTTAATTCCAGATACTTGAGAAACTGAGACAGGAGTATCACAAACTCAAGCCCAATTTGGACCCTGTCTCAAAATAGAAAGGGGCAGGAGACAAAGCTGAGTTTTAAGACCCTAGGTTTAATTCCCACTATGTAAAAAATAAGTATATTATTATTGTGCAATCTCCAGAACTTTCCATCTTGCAAAACGCTGTACTTACTAAGTAACTATTTCCCTACACCCAGCCTCAGGAAACCACCACTGTACCTTCAGTCTTTATAATACTACTCTACCTGTCTGATGTAAGTTTTTTTTTTTTTAATTAGTATATGTTTGCAGTACATAATGATCACATTTATTGTGGGGAATTGGTTTGTATATAATGCATATTAATGTGTTTAGTGTTTTAGAAGAGCTCAGATGGTTTTCAGTAGTGTCTGAGCCATTTTACATTCCCACCAACAGTATTTGTTGTTCTAGTTTTTTCACTTTCTTGCCCACACTTACTATTTTTTCATTGTAATACCCATTCCAATGCAAGTGAGGATTTGTATGTCAATTGGACATTTGTATGTTTGTTTTTTATACAAACTTGTTCCAGTCCTTTGCTCCTGTTTTATCAGGAGGTTTGTTTTTTGGTTAAATGATAGGAATTCTTTTTTAATTAAAACAATTTGCTGGAAGAGCCAGGCGTGGTGGCACACACCTGTAATCCCAGCACATGGGAGGCTGAGACAGGAGGATTGGTGCAAGTTTGAGACCAGCCTGGGCTACAAAAGTGAGCTCAAGGCTATCCTGAACTGCATAGCGAGACCCTGTCTCAAAAAGACCAAAAAAAAAAAAAAAAAAAAAAAAAAAAAAAAAAAAAAAAAAAAAAAAAAAAAAAAAAAATTATTTAGGCTGGTGAGATAGCTCAGTGGTCTAGAGCACTTGCCCAGGCAAGCTTAGGCAACCACAGGGACCTCGGTTTGATCCCTGGCACCACATGCTGCCCCAGTCCCCCCCCCCAGGTCAAGCTGGCCATAATATAAATAAATAAAATTCTTAAAATTTATTTAAAATATTTATTTATTTATTTATTTATTTATGTGTTTATTTGGGACAGGGTATCTCTATGCAGCTCAGACTCATAGTGATTCTCCTATTTCAGCCTCTCCCATGCTGGGATTATAGGCCTATACCACCACGCCTAGTTTTAGTGGCTGGCACAGCACACCCAGGGTTGCTGGGCTAGCATGACATGTGGTTCCAGGGACCAAACCCAGGTCCTTACACTTGCCAGGCAGGTGCTTAAACTGCTGAGCTATCTCTCTAGCCCCAGGAATTCTTTATATATTCTGGTTGTTAATTCCTCATCAGATACTTGTGATTTGCAAGTATCTTCTCCTGTTTTGGAAATTGATATTTCCAAATAGCAAATTGATGTGCAAGACTTTTTGTTTGATATGTTTCAAATAATTAGTGGATTGCAGGAAGTTGCAAAACCAGTACAGAGCAGACCTGTGCACCCCTCACCCAGTTTCCCCAAGCAGTTGCATCAATGTTGAGCCAGAAGCTTGCCAGCTGTGTGCTGCTGGGCTTGCAGATCTGTATAAGTCCTGCCTAACTGGGCTGTCACCCTGGAGATCACCTAGCTCTCACCTTTTATAGTCAAGCCCATTCTTAAGCCCACCATATCCCATTCCTTGCTAAGGAAGGAAACACCTACACTCCTTAGTCACCTCACTTGGCAATACTTGGGGTGGGGCTGATCTTTTAGATTTGTTAGCTATTGCACACCCTTGTCAACATTTGCCTGTGTTAAGAGTGAGTACTCTCCCATAACCAGGCCTTCCTAGACTAGCACCCACACCTCTTCAAGAAACTGCTGAAATTCCAGGTAAGTGCCTTCTGACTTTGTGCCTATGGTGCTGTAGGCTGATGCTGACGGCCCCTGGTATATCTAACTAACAATAGCAGGGGTTAGATCCTGCAGCTAGCCTGCCTCTCTCTGTGCTGTCCACGGGCCATGTCTGCTGACCACTGAATGCATAAGGTAATTCCCTAAGGAAGTGGCTGGTGCCCTACACACCCTGAAAGGTCAGGCCTGGCGAGCACAGTCACATCCACCTTTGCTCATAGACCAACTGGGCAGCTACAGCTAGTACTGGCCCCTCCCAGGTAGAGTCACCTCATGAATTCAGACTTTCATTTAGGGGGCCAGTACAGTGGCCTATGGGATTGCGATGGTGCCTGTCTTTTTTTTTTCTTGTACTTAGTACAGGGTTTACAGGGTCTCACTATGTAGATCAGATTCATAGCGATTCTCCCGTTTTCAGCTTTCCAAGCCTTGGGATTACAGGCTTGTACCACCACACCCAGTCTCAGTGCACTCTGGGGCCGAGGCAGCACGGCACACCTGGCCACTGTGCTCTGCCTGAGTAATCACTTTAGTCAGCTGGGCTATTTGACCAGCAAAACTATTGCTTTTTTTGTGTGTTAGTATGTATGTATGTATGTAATACTGGGTCTACAGTGTCTCACTACACAGATCAGACTCATAGTGATCCTCTTGTTTTCAGCCTACCAAGCGCTGGGATTATAGGCATGCACCATCATGCTCAGGGGCAGGACTGGCACGACAGAACAGGGATCAAACCCCCAGCCCCTGCATCTACCTAAGCAAGCAGGCACTTTAATCTGCTGAGTGGTCTAGCTGCCTTTTCCCCAGTGTACTGTTGCTTAGAAATAGATGTGTTTTTCTCACTTGTCCTGTTTGCCTGTATAGTGGGACAGTAGAGCCAAGTGATCATGATATGAACTACACCTTGGAAATAACTCTGATTCAGATGGTAGCCTCCCAGAAGTTGTATCCATAATCTGAACCTGTGAATGGGATCTTATGCAGAAGCAGGGTTTCACAGAGATTATTAGTTAAAATGAGATCAGATCAAGTGTGGTGGTCACACCTGTAATCCCACTGCTTGAGAAGCAGAAGCAAGAGGATCTATTTGAGGTCAGGTCTGCCTGGGCTAATTGCTTGAATTTTGAACATATCTAGCGTGGGGAGAAGTATATCCTGTTGTTTTCAGTCCTTGTGATAATTGGTTAGGGCAGTCACAAGAGACCAGTGCACTCCCAATAGAACTGTTCAGTATCCCCAAGCCCTCCTGTACCCCATGAGCCCCCGATAAGTACCTCCTTATAGTAAGTGTGTTAGTTTGACTCTAAACTTTGCACAAGTGGGGTCATATGGTGTACTCGTACTCTCTTGTGTATGGCTTCTGTGGCTTATGTGCCCCTGGAGCATTGTGAGTAGCAGTAACTTGTGTGATCTTTCACATTGTATGTGCCTCTAGGTAGGATACAGGATGGCCATTAGGTTTGTGTTGTAGGAAAGCAAGTGCCTTTTTAAAATATAAGTATTTTTAAATATGTGTTCTGTGCAATATTTGGAATCTACTTACAGTGAAAATAAATTGTCTGATATTTAAGTATATCCATGAATGCCCTGTTCTTCTCTTGGCCCTAGGGGCCCTCAGTGCAAACTGTCCCTGGAAGAGCTGCAAACTTATTGCTGAACAGGACCAGATCAGGATAACAGGTTCAGGTGACAGAGCTATGTGTCAGTGGGCCAGAGGATTCTGGAGATGAAGCAGAAAGCAGTCTGCAGGGCACAGCCCAGGCCATGCAGAAGCCTTGGAGTGGCTCTGTGGCAGGAAGTCCAGAGTAGAGGAAGGTATGAGAATGCTGGATATAGCTGGCCAGATGACCCTCCTCCTCTGTGAAGTTATGTACATTGGTTCTGTTACCTCCTCTGGTTGTCCTCTACCTGATACTTGAGGCAGAGACCATCAAACCAGCTCACAAGCCTATGTTCTGGTGAAGTTTGAGATATTTCCTCTGTGTACTAGGCATGTATATGGGTGTGAACCTGTACACATGTATGCACAAGAAGAGGAAGGGCAAGCCGGCTCAGTACCCTGTCCATTGATAATGTCTCTTTACCACTTACTGTTAGCCTGTATGGTAAATGCAGTCAGCACCTTTTTTTTTTTTTTTTTTTTGTCTTTTTGAGACAGGGTCTCGCTATGCAGTTCAGGCTGGCCTTGAGCTCACTTTTGTAGTCCAGGCTGGTCTTGAACTCGCATCGATCCTCTTGCCTCAGCCTCCCGAGTGCTGGGATTACACGCATGCGCCACCACGCCCGGCCGAGTCAGCACCTTTTATTTCACATGTGACAGGGTACTGGAAGTAGGCCTGGTGTGTAGCAATTGGCGCCCATGTGCATAAGCCTGTGGAGGCTGAAGAGGCATCTAGTCTCTGAACGTTCCCTCAGCTCATGTGCAGGTGCAGAGTCCCCAGTACTTCCTGATCATGGTTTGGAGAGGTTGGGAGTGGCAGCTGTGAAAGCCACCTACCTGTGTATAATACCAGTCATTGCCTGTGTGGGTCTTGGGGACCAGGGTTTGAGAGTCTCTGAAGGATGTCAGGGGAGTATAGCCCTTAGAGGGGAATGGGCTGGGAAAGTTGAGGTCTCAAGCTCAATGGGATGTATGTAGTTTTGGGGGCAAATTCTTCAGAGAAGGCAGGAAATACACTTCTCTCCCCCAGGGCTTGAAGAGACCTCAGGTCCAGAAGTGTCCTCTCACATAGCCATTGCTTCCTTACCTGTTGGCTGTGTTGAGATCACCACCTGGAATGGGGGAGGGTTGAAATGAGTTGAGCTCTGGGCTGCCGGCAGACCTTGATTTTTTTCCTTGTCCTCATCACAGCTTGCTGGACCCTGGTGTCTTCTGAGTTTTGTGTCACCAAGAAGCATGAGGCCTCTGGATGAACCTTTGTGAGGGAGGGCTAGTCCTGGGGACTGTAAGAGACAAAGGATAGACAGTGGAAATGTCAGTGGTCAGATGGGATGGAGGAAATAGTTGTGGGGATGATTGGCCAACTGCTGGGCATGACATTTCTGAGTAACCTCCATTTCTAGTTGTTTCTGTCATGGGAACTACTTGCTTTCTGTCACAGACTATAGGTTACCTACAATGTATTTCTCCCTCAGCTGAGAAGCTAACCCTTCTCTGCCCTTCACCAGCCACCATTTTTATAAAGCCTCAGAAGTTGTTATTGTTGAGTGGAATTAGTAAAATTATCTCTTTAGATAGACAACATCTATGCACAGAAGTCCGCATATCCTTGTGCTGTCCATTTCCCTGTAGGTGTGAGTCCAGCCAGGAAGAACTCTTTTTTTTGAGGGACCAGGGTTCAAACTCACAACCTTGCACTTGCCAGGCAGGCACTTGTACCTTGGAGCTATCTCCTCAGCCCCCTAAGAGAAACAGGAGTTCATAACGTCAAGGACAGTGCACTTTGGAGGCTGAGGCAGGAGGATCAGTGCAAGTTCAACACCAGCCTGGGCTACAAAAGTGAGCTTAAGGCCAGCCTGAACTGCATATCGAGACCCTATCTCAAAAAAGACAAAAAAGAGAAAATCAGGGACTGCAAAAGGTGCTAGTTGCTCTGTACCCTGGGGCTGACTGTTATATTGAAGAGTGTCAACACATGTGAAACCAGGAGAGGCGCAGGAGGGCTGTGCTGGACATTACCTTTTAGGGAACCAGTGGTAGGCAAAGACAGGCCAAGCTCAGTGGCAGGCAACCTTGGCTTGTTTGGGCATTCTCCAGACGTTTGTCCTGCATGTGGTGTCTGAACAGGAGAATAGAGAGCTGGGGTGAGAAAAGCCTAGGCCTTTTGTCCACACAGGACTGATCAATGATGGCTTTGGGGGCCCAGGGTCAGGCCTGGGTCCTGGGATTCAGGGAGGCAAGCACAGGATGTGGGGGGAATGAGAATGGGCAGCACATCCCACTCCTGTGTCTATGTGCTGTCATGACCATCTCTTCTGTTTTGTTTTGTTTTTTTTTTTTTTCTGTTCTGCTTTTAGTTGCCTCATTCTGCATCTTTCCAAGTCGGTCAGATGAGTGGTGTGGAGGTGGATGAGGAGCTCCTGGACCCGGTAAGTAGCAATGTATTCCCTGCTCCTGTCTCTGCTCCCACAGAGCTATGTCCTTGCAGAGGGCAGATGGTGAATGCCCATCCAGAGGACAGTGGGGATGGGAGGTGCTGTGTAGGTGGTCCAGGTGGTCCAGCCAGTAGAGAACAGGTCCCAGAGACTGGAGACAAGGGAAACTGCAACAAGGGGACATGTTCCCTGAGGTCAAGTAAATGAGCTGTATCCAGACGAGCAGAGATGAACAAAAGCTCTGTTTCCAAGAGAGCCATGCAGCATCAAGGCCTCAGGCAGAAGTAAGTGTGAGGGATTGGGATGGGTCTGGTGGCAGATCTCAGCAGTGAGGGATCTCAGCAATGAGGAGTCTTCAGAGTATGAAGGGTGGCTATGTCCTCTGGCTCCAGGATGGATTCTGGTGTCTCCAAAATCACTTCTTTTCCTGTTTTGAGTGGGCCTTCTGTCTAGCAGTTGCCATGGGAATGTTTCAGAGTCCTTTCCTCAAACAGCATTTTGTTCCTCCGTAGTAGGTCTGCTCTAAGTATTTTTTTTTTTAATTTAAAATGTTATTTTACAGAGTAAAAATAGCAGAAACAAAGATAGGAAAAAAGCAACAAGTAAGAGTGTAAATAGTACAGAATTTCAAAACAACAAAAATTTAACAATGGTTGTATTACATATTTTCGTCATCAAATCTGTTTAGATTAATAGATACAGGTATGTAAAATTGGTCAAATAATTAAACATTAACACTTTCAATAAACCTTATTTTTTGAACTCTTCCAAATGCATTTTGTATTTATTTATTTATTTATTTTTTCTTGTTTCAGTACTTTTTGTTTGTTTATTTCTTTCTTTTTATGGCCGGCTCAGCCTGCCCTGAGGGCAGGGCTGGCGCAGCATGTGGTGCTGGGGACCAAACCGTGGTCCCTGCAGCCACCCAAGCTTTCCTAAGCAGGCGCTTTAGACCACTGAGCCATCCTGCCAGGCCCCTGCATTTTGTATTTAAGTCACTCTTCTGAAAAATAATTTATAGGGGTTGAGGATGCAGAAAACACAAGGTCCTGAGTTTGATTCCTGGAACCACCCCAAAATTAATTAATTAATTTTCTTCTTTTGAGTCATTACACTAGGGAGACTATACTGTATATGTAAGTCTGGTTTACTTCACTTATGATTATATGTTCAAGGTATATCCACTTATATATGAAGTCTTCTAGTTTATCATTCCTGATAGCTGAGTAATATTCCATTTTATGAAAATACCACATTTTTCTCAACCATTCTTCAGATGATGGGCATTTTGGTTGTTTCTAAGATTTGGCTATCACCAATTGTGCTGCTATGAACATAGGTTCACAGATATCACTATGGTATGATGTTTTCAGTTCTTCTGGGAAAATTCTCAGTGGGGGAATACCTGGATTGAATGGGATTTCCAGCGCGCGCATGCGTGCGCTCTCTCTCTCGCTCTCTCTATATATATATATATATATATATTTTTTTTTTTTTTTTTTTGTCTTTTTGAGACAGGGTCTCGCTATGCAGTTGAGGCTGGCCTTGAGCTCACTTCTGTGGCCCAGGCTGGTCTCGAACTCGCACCAATCCTCCTGCCTCAGCCTCCCAAGTGCTGGGATTACAGGCATGAGCCACCACACCTGGCTTCCAGCTCTAGTTTTTTAGTCTCCACACTGCTTTCCATAATAGTTGCACCAGTCTACATTCCCAACAGCAGTGGAGAAGGGTTCCTTTTTCCCCACAGCCTCTCCAACATTTGTTGTTGATTGATATCTTTATGGTAGCCATACATTTCTGGGGTGAGATAGCATCCAAGTGTTGTTTTGATTTGCATTTCATGAACAGCTAGCGATGTGGAGCATTTCTTCATGTATTTATAGGCTTATTGAATTTCTTTCTCTGTGTGTGTATTCATCTTAGATGCCCATTTCTGGATTGGATCTTTGACTTTTGGGACCCTAATGGTTTTCAGTTCTATATAAATTCTAGATGGATCTTTATCTGGATACTTATTAGTTAAAATATTTTGAAAATTTGTGGGTTGTCTTTTCACTCTGTTCTGCTCTAAGTATTTTTTTTTTTTTTTTTGTCTTTTTGAGACAGGGTCTCACTATGCAGTTGAGGCTGGCCTTGAGCTCACTTTTGTAGCCCAGGATGGTCTCGAACTCGCACCAGTCCTCCTGCTTCAGCCTCCCGAGTGCTGGGATTACATGGGATTACAGGCGTGCGCCACCACGCCCGGCTCTGCTCTAAGTATTAAGTGATCTGTGCTGTTGGTCATTTGTACATTGTCTGCAGAGAACCGCCCATTGAGGTCCTTGCATTCTTCCCTTCTTCCCCCTTTTCTTTTGTACTGTGAGGAATTGAACCCAGGGCCTTGCACATACTAGGCAGTTGTGCTACCTCTGGGCAGCACCTAATCCCTAGGCATTTGTATTTTGAGGCAAGATCTCTTAGTCACTAAATCTGGGCTGAATATTTTGATCCTTTTGCCTTAGCACTTCTAGAGTGCTAGCATTTCAGATAAAGGCTGAAATTTACCACCAGTTGTTTAGGGTGTTTGTTCGTTTTGTTTTTGAGACATGGTCTTGCTATGCAGTTCAGGCTGGTCTTGAGCTCACTTTTGTAGCCCAGGGAACTCAAATTGATCCTCCTGCCTCAGGCTCCCAAATGCTGGGATTACAGGTGTGCACTACCACACCTGGCATGACCAGTTGTTTTTTGAGTTGCAGTTCTTACATTCTTTACAGGAGTATTTTTTCAGATACACAATTTGCAAAAACTTTCTCCATTCAGTTTTCTTTTTGCCTTTTTGGTATGCAACTTTTATTTTTTTATTTTTAATTTTTTTTTTTGGCCGGCTCAGCCTGCCCTGGGGGTGGGACTGGCACAGCATGTGGTGCCAGGGATTGAACTGTGGTCCCTGCGGTTGCCTAAGCAGGCGCTTTAGACCACTGAGCTACCTTCTTCTTATTATTATTATATTTTGTTAATGTATTTAATACGAGGTCTACAGGGTTTCATAGTGATCCTTCCTGTCTTTCTGCCTCCCAAACTCTGGGATTACAGGCGTGTGGCACCATGCCCAGTCTTTTGCTGTCTCAGCGTGCTCTGGGGGTGGGGCTAGCACAGCGGGCTGGGGATCAAACCCCTGCACCCTGCCTAAACATTTTTTATCTTGATAAAGTCGTATTTTCCTTTTTGTTATTGTTGTTGCTTATACTTTTGATATCATAATTAAGAAGCAGGTGGTCCAGGTGCTTGATCCAAGCTCATCATGATTTACCCATATTTTCTAAGAGTTTAGAAGTTTTAGATACTGGAACCATTTCATGTTAATTTTTTATATAGTGTGAGGTAAGGGTCCAAATTCTTTCTCTTCCACCATTTGGAAAGCCTTCTTACTGAATTGTCTTGACACAATTGTCAAAAATCAGTTACCCTTGGGGCCGGAGATATACCTCAATGGTGCAGTGCCTGCCTGGCAAGCATGAGGTCCCAAGTTCTATTTCTGTTGTGTCTCCGCCCCCCCAAATCAATTATCTGTAATTGTGTGGGATTTATTGCTAAGCTCAGTTGTTGAGTTCATCTAAAAATTCCTCTCAGTCAGTGCCAGCACCTTATTCTTGGTTACTGTAGCTATGTAGTCAATTTTTTTTTTATGTAGTCAATTTTAAAACTAGGAAATATGAGTTTTCCAACTTTGTTGTTCTTTTTCAAGACTGCTTGGCTTTTTCAATAAATTTTAGGGCCAGCTTGTTAGTTTCTTGAAAAAAAGCCAATGGAAATTTAATAGAAATTTTATTTAGATAGAAAATCTTAACAGGCTATCTTTCCATTTATTTAGGTTTTAGGTTTCTTTCAACAGTGTTCAGTAGCTTTCAGGGTATAAAAATTATACTTTTTTGTTAAATTTAATATATTCTATTTCATTACTAGGGATTGAACCCAGAGTCTTTGCCCTGAGGTACATCCCAGCCCAAGTTAATTTGTTTCCTTTTTTTTTTTTTTAATTTTATTTTTTTTCTTGTTTCAGAACTTTTGTTTGTTTGTTTGTTTATTTTTATGGCCGGCTCAGCCTGCCCTGAGGGCAGGGCTGGCGCAGCATGTGGTACCAGGGATTGAACCTCAGTCCCTGCAGCTGCCTAAGCTTTCTAAGCAGGTGCTTTAGACCACTGAGCCATCCTGCCAGGCCCTTAATTTATTTTTTTACTTTGAGACAGACTTGCTAAATTTCTCAGGCTAGGCTTGAATTTTTTTTTTTTTTTTTTGGCTTTTTGAGACAGGGTCTCACTGTGCAGTTGAGGCTGGCTTTGAGCTCACTTTTGTAGCCCAGGCTGGTCTCGAACTCGCAGCGATCCTCCTGCCTCAGCCTCCCAAGTGCTGGGATTACAGGCGTGAGCCACCACGCCCGGCTTAGGCTTGAATTTTTTAATAGGTAATGAACCTGTCTCAGCCTCCCAGAGTGCTGGGATTACAGGCATGTAACACCATGACTTCGTTTAAAAAAAAAAAAAAAAATTGAGACAAGGCTGTGCTGAGTCCTTAGATTCATCTTGAGCTTGCAATTCTCCTGCCTGAGTAGCTGTGATGGGCCATTGCATCCTGCTGGTATTTTATTTTTATGCTATTACAGATTTTTTTTTCTTATTTTCAGTTAGCTTTTTTAAAAAAATGTATTTGGTACAGGGTCTCACTATGCAGCTTGGATTCATAGTGATCCAAGCACTGGGATTGCAGGTTTGCATCACCATACCCCATCCCCGCCACCACAGTCTTGGTGGCCAGCTCTGTGTGCCAGTGTGGCATGTTGTGCCAGGGATCAAACCCTGGTCCCTGCACTTGCCTAAGCAGGCCCTTAGTTTGCTGAGCTATTTCGCAGGCTCTCAGTTTGCTTGTTGTAAGTATATAGAAATACAACTGGTTTTTGTATTTGATAGTCTTAAGTGTGTTTATTCAAATAGCTTTTTGGTGTGTTTGTTAATATTTTTTATATACAAGATCGTAGGGCCCGGCAGGATGGCTCAGTGGTCTAAAGCACCTGCTTAGGAAAGCTTGGGCAGCTGCAGGGACCACGGTTCGATATCCGGCACCACATGCTGCGCCAGCCCTGCCCTCAGGGCAGGCTGAGCCGGCCATAAAAATAAATAAATAAACAACAAAAAAAAGTTCTGAAACAAGATCGTGGCATTTCCTTGTAGAGACAGTCTTTATCCTTCCATCCTGAATTCCTTTCTTTTTTATTATTAATTTTAGTGGTACAATTTATGTATCTATCTAGATAATGATCACATTCATCACGGGGAATTTGTAATCTGTTCTTCTATATTACATATATATATATATACATATTATGACATATACACATATATTATATATATTATTTATCTGTCTTTTGGGGACAGGGTCTTGCAGTCTTGCTATGCAGTTCAGGCTGTTCTTGAGCTCTCTTTGTAGCCCAGGCTGTTCTCCAGCTTGCAGAGATCCTTCCTGCCTCAGTCTCCTAAGTGCTAGAATTAATAGCCATGCACCACCATGCCCTGCTGTACCTGTATATATCGTAATTCCTCTTTTTCCCCAGTCCCCTCCCTTTAATCCCTCTTTCCCTCCTTATAAAGCTTTGGGTGTTTTGTTTTTTTTTTGTTTTTTTTTTTGAGACAGGGTTTTTTACTATGCTGGCCTTGAGCTTGCTTTTGTAGGCCAGGCTGGTCTCGAACTCGCACTGATCCTCCTGCCTCAGCCTCCCAAGTGCTGGGATTACAGGCATGCGCCACCATGCCCAGCGCTTTGATTTCATTTTATCTTTCTTTTATGATGTTTTTCCTTTCCCCTTTTCCCTCCACAGTTCCTGTTACTCTGCTCTGCTCTCCTCCTCCTCTTCTTCTTCCTGTTCCCCCTCCCTCCTCCTTCTCCTCTTTCTTGTTTCTTGTCTTTTTGAGACAGGGTTTCACTATGCAGTTCAGGCTGGCCTTGAACTCACTTTGTAGCCTAGGGCTGGCCTCAAACTTGCAGTGATTTTCCTGCCTCAGCCTCATGAATGATGGGATCCCAGGCATGCACCACCAGACCTGGTTCTTTTTTTTCCCTGGTTCACATATTTATTTTAATTTTGGTCCTTATTTACTCTTCATTTTCTCACACCAGCAGGGTAATTCAATATTTACACATGTATTTCTGATTTATTTTACTGAAGCTTTTGGTCTCTGGGTACATCCATTTACCTAGAAATGTCTCAAATTTATCCTGCTTTATGGCTAAGTAGTATTTATATTTATTTTTGTCTTTTGGAGACAGGGTCTCACTATGCAGTTGAGGCTGGCCTTGAGCTCACTTTTGTAGCCCAGGCTGGTCTCGAATTTGCACCAATCCTCCTGCCTCAGCCTCCCGAGTGCTGGGATTACAGGCGTGAGCCACCACGCCCGGCTCCATTATATATTTTAAAAAGTTCTTTCTTATCCATTCTCTGGTTGGTGGGTGTTTGGCTTGTTTTCAAGATTTAGCTATTGCAAACTGTGCTGGATGTGCATATATCTCCATGGGATGATGTTTTTAATTCTTTCAGGAAGATTCTCAGAAGAGGAATAGCTGGGTCAAATGACACCTCTAGTCCTAGTTGATTTGCCATTTGTATTTTTTTCATCTGAGACATTTTTTTTTTTTTTTTTTTTTTTTTTTTTTTTTTTTTTTTTTTTTTTTTTTTTTTTTTTTTGTGGGACCGGGGTTCAAACTCACGATCTTGTACTTGCCACGCAGGCACTTGTGCCTCGGAGCTATCTCCCCAGCCCCTCATCTGAGACATTTATGTGCATTTTTTAAATCTTTTTTTGGCAGTACCAGGGATTGAACTCAGGACCTTGTGCTTACCAGGCAAGCACTTATTCCATTGAGCTATCTCCCTGGCCCTTGTATATGCATTTTAGATACCTTCTTTTTTTTTTTTTTAAATATTGTGGCCGGCTCAGCTTGGCCTAGGGGTGGGGCTGGTACAGCATGTGGTACTAGGGATCGAACCACAGTTCCTAAAGTTAGCTATGCTTGCCTAAGCAGGCACTTTAGACTGCTGAGCCATCTCGCCATCCCTAGATGCCCATTTTTTGGATTGGGTCTTTATATTTTTTGGGGGGTGTGATTTTTTTTTCAGTTATTTATATGTTCTAGATACTAGTCCTTTGTCTTAGACAATGGAAAAAAATTTTCCCACTCTGGGTTGTCTTTTCACTCTGTTAGTGATTTTTTGTGCTGTGCAAATGCTTTTTTTCTCTCTCTCTCGGTCTTTTTGAGACAGGGTCTCACTATGCAGTTCAGGCTGGTCTGGAACTCACACTGATCCTCCTGCCTCAGCCTCCCAAGTGCTGGCATTACAGGCGTGAGCCACCACACCTGGCCGCAAATGCTTTTTAATAGTATAAGATCACAGCCAGTGACATGGCTCAGTAGAATAAGCACTTGCCTGGCAAGTGTAAGTCCTGAGTTCAATCCCTGGTGCTGAAAAAAAAAAAAAAAATTACCTGGGCATGGAGGTTCACACCTGTAATCCCAGCACTTGGGAGGCTTAGGCAGGAGGATCAGTCATATTTGAGACCAGCCTGGGCTACAAAAGTGAGCTCAAGGCCAGCCTGAACTACATAGTGAGACCCTGTCTCAAAAAGAGAAAAAAAATTAGATCTTTGATCCATTTTGATTTTAGTTTAGTGCATGATGATGGACATAGTTTTAGTTTTAGTCTTTTTTTTTTTTCTTCTTCTTCTTCTTCTTTTTTTTTGTCTTCTTGAGACAGGGTCTCGCTATGCAGTTGAGGCTGGCCTTGAGCTCACTTTTGTAGCCCAGGCTGGTCTCGAACTCACACCAGTCCTCCTGCCTCAGCCTCCCAGAGTGCTGGGATTACAGGCGTGAGCCACCACGCCCGGCTCTTCTTCTTTTTTGAGACAGGGTCTTGCTATGCAGTTCAGGCTGGCCTTGAGCTCACTTTTTGTAGCCCAAGCTGGTCTCAAACCCACACCAATCCTCCTGCCTCAGCCTCCTAAGTGCTGGGATTATAGGCATGCACCACCACAGCCTGGCTTAGTTTTAGTCTTTGGCATGTGGAAAGTCAGTTTTTCCAGCACCATTTATTAAAGAGGTGTCTTTCTTCCCAAATACCGATAACATACCTCACAGAATTAAAGAAAACATTCCTAACATTCATTTGGAACCAGAAGAGACCTAGAATAGCAAAAACAGTTCTTAGCAACAAAGACAAGGCAAGAGACACCACAGTCTTTGACTTGAAATTATATTATAGAAGTTATTGTGATTAAAAACGGCATGGTACTGGGGAAAAAAATAAGACCTGAGGATCAATGGAACAGATTACAAGATTCAGAAATAACTCCAAACATGCTGAGCCTCCTTATTTATGACAAAAGGGCCAAACATGTTCACTGAATGCCTTTCTTCCCCTACATCTTCCTCATTGCTCTGGCTGGATCCTTTAGAACAATGTTGAGTAGAAGTGGCAGAAGTGAACATCTTCATCATAGTCTTAGGGAAAAAGCATTTTATTGCTTGCTGTTGAGCATGGTGATTTCTAAATTTTCATAGGTGCCTCTATCAGATTGAGGAAGCTCATTCATTTACTCACTCACTCACTCACTCATTTGTTTATTTACTCACAATGCTAGAAATGGAACTCAGGGCCAGGCACGGTAGGCAAGTGCTCTACCACTGAGCTACATCCCTAGCCCTTTTTAATTTTGAGATAGGGTCTTCTGAGTTGCCTAAGATGAGCTCAGAGTTGCCATCCTCTTATTTTATCTTCCAGAGTAGCTGAGATTATAGACATCTGCCACTGTGCCCAGGGAGGAAAATCTCCTATTTTATTGTGTTGAATGTTTTTATCATAAAGAGCTGTTGGGGGGGCCCGGCGGGATGGCTCAGTGGTCTAAAGCGCCTGCTTGGGAAAGCTTGGGCGGCTTCAGGGACCTCAGTTTGATCCCTGGCACCACATGCTGTGCCAGCCCTGCCCTCAGGGCGGGCTGAGTCAGCTACAAAAATGAGTGAATAAACAAATAAAGGTTCTGAAACATGAAAAAAATAAATAAATAAATTCTTTATAAAAAAAATAAAGAGCTGTTGGGTTTTGTCTTTTTTTTTTTTTCTTTTTGAGACAGGGTCTTGCTATGCAGTTCAGGCTGGCCTTAAACTCAATTTTGTAGTCCAGGCTGGTCTCAAACTCACACCGATTCTCCTGCTTCAGCCTCACAAGGGCTGGGATTACAGGCGTGCGCCACCATGCCTGGCTTGTCACATCTTGGTGTGTCTGCTTGGACTATCCTATGCATTTTGTCTTTGTTCTTTTGATGTGGCATGTTGCATCTGTTCAGCTGGGAGTGTAAACTAACCTTGCTCTCCTAGAGTTTGCCTTGGTTCTGGTATTGCAGATTCCCTCTGCTCACCTCGAGAGAATTACTCTACAGGGTGGGGTTCTTTTGTGTGTGTGCATGTGACATCCTGACATCCTAGTTCACCTTTGGTATCAGTATGATACTGGCATCCAGGATGAGATGGGAAGTGGCCCTTCCTCTCTCCTCTGTACCTAATGTATAAAATGTGGGACTTTGCCTTTTCCTTCCACAGGAAATGGACCCCTCCCATCCCTTGCCCAAGGAGATCCCTCACAATGAGAAGCTCCTGTCCCTCAAGTATGAGGTGAGACTCCAATTTTCTGCTCTTGGATCTAGGCCTTGTCTTTTCCAGGCTCCCCACCACCCGTCCTCAGCCAGTAATTGTTATCCCTACTTTCTTGGTCTACAGAGCTTGGACTATGACAATAGCGAGAACCAGCTGTTCTTAGAGGAAGAAAGGCGGATCAACCACACAGTGAGTGAAATGAGCCTGAGCTTTTGCCCTGCTGTCTCCTCCTCTCTCCCCACCTGTCCCCAAATTTCTGGCAACTAGAGAGACTTTTCAGGTAGCCTCTGGGGTGCTAACATTGGGAGAATCTGTTATGATCATGGACATTGTAACTAAAGACTATTCTTGCAGATGTCAGACATACTACCCAACATATCAATAACTGATTGTGAGTTTATTGGGAAACTCATCCACCTCCCTTGGAATTGCCTACTGAGGCCCCAAACTGCTCCATGGTCCTTGAAACGTTGGTTGGGGGCTGGTCTGTTTGCCATTGGCCGTAATCTACAGGACCCAGGTGCCTGTTGGAGAATGCTGTATGTGGTGGTAGCCTGGAGAATCCAAGGAGACCCTATCCCAGGGCAACCTATAGTAGGGCATTTGCTAATTTTACCTCTTTCCATAGGCTTTCCGAACAGTGGAGATTAAACGCTGGGTCATATGTGCCCTCATTGGGATCCTCACAGGCCTTGTGGCCTGCTTCATTGACATCGTGGTGGAGAACTTGGCTGGCCTGAAGTACAGGCTCATCAAGAACAGTGTCCTTTATAGCTGCCCAGCCTGGTGGGTGGGAAATGGGGCCTTGCAGGAGAGCCTAAGTGTCTGCCCTTGTGGGTAGCCCTAGCTCTGCTGGGACATGTCCTGCTCCCTGAGCCTGGCATGGTAATAACCCAGTGGAGGGCTGTACCTCTGTCTGATTGATACTGATCTGTGCTGGCTCAGCCACTGCAGAGGGGAGGGGAGATAGACTGGTGTGGGCCTGGGCCTACGTTGTACCACTGTCTGTCCTTGACAAGTCTGCAGACATCGACAAGTTTACAGAGAAGGGTGGACTGTCCTTCTCCCTCCTCTTGTGGGCTACACTGAACTCTGCCTTCGTGCTCCTTGGCTCCGTGATTGTGGCCTTTATAGAGGTACAACAGCTATGGTAGAAGCCACGTGTTTTAGGCCCATGATGGATGTGGGTCTCAGCAAGTAAATGGGGACTCCTTTAGCTCATCCCCTGCAAGTGTCCTGGAATGGTGGCTGAGAATTACATCCTAGATTTGTGTTGAATTATATGCCACAGACAAAAAAACTGTTCAGTAAAAGCTGAAAATATACCAGGGCCTCCTCCCTCTATACCCCTGGTGGTGCTACTCCCACCCAGCCACTCAGGCCTGTGCCTACCCTACCCTTCCCTCCATGCCACACAGGCATGCTGTGGCTACTGTATGTAGCAAGATATGCCATTGGCATTGACACTGCCTGCTGGGCCTGAAGAGCAGGGCTGACTCACTCAGAGGATAAGGACCTCCCCTTCCAGGAATCTCCCCTTCCATTGGCTCCTCTTTGTTCCTTGTCTTTGTCATGAAAAGAGAATAAAGAAGAGGCAGCATCCAGAATCTTCATTGGGTACTAGAGCCCCATGCACACAAAGTTCTAGTTTCTTTTTGCTAGTATATGATGAGTGAGTGGCAGATCTATCCCAAAGTGTTCCCTCATTTGCCTTGGAGATGTCTTTACTTATATAGCCTTAACCATGTCCTACATGATTAACTCTCAGAAGTTCTGTATCTGGCCTGGCGGGATGGCTCAGTGGTCTAAAGCACCTGCTTGGGAAAGCTTGGGCAGCTTCAGGGACCGCAGTTCGATCCCCAGCACCACATGCTGCGCTAGCCCTGCCCTCAGGACAGGCTGAGCCAGCCATAAAAAGAGTGAATAAACAAACAAAGGTTCTGAAACAAGAAATAAAAAAAAAGAAGTTCTGTATCTGAGGAGGGGAACATGAGCATTTTCCCAGACACCAAGGCCTTATCCACAGGCCAGGCTATGCAGGTCTTTCTGGGGCTGGGCAGGGTAGGGCAGGGCAGGGTAGGGTGGGAGTGGGGTTCTGTCTGCTGAGTGGCCCTCTGTTCTTCCAGCCAGTTGCTGCCGGTAGTGGGATCCCCCAGATCAAGTGCTTCCTCAATGGGGTGAAGATCCCCCATGTGGTTCGGCTCAAGGTGAGGTACAAAGCAACACCAGGTAGGGCATGAAGTGCTCTACTGAGTGTTTCTGTTTCTAGGCCACATCCTTTGCCCCTTTACTTCTGTCCTCAATCCCTTGCATGCTGACAGTGGTGTGCACAGATAGCTGACAGACTTACATAGGAGTAACCCTTTTTTTTTTTTTTCTTTTTCCTTGAGGCTAGGGCCTTTGTATTGAACTAGTTCTCTTGCCCTTTTTTATTTTGAGAAAAAATCTTGCTCAGTTATAGGCATGTACCACCCACCCGTCTTCCTTCCTTCCTTCCTTCCTTCCTTCCCTCTCTCTCTCCCTCCCTCCTTCTCTCTCTCTCTCTCTCTCTCTCTCTCTCTCTCTCTCTCTCTCTCTCTCTTTCTTTCTTTCTTTCTTTCTTTCTTCTTTTGTGGTACCAGAGATTGAAATCAGGACCTTGCACTTGCCAGGCAAGCATTTAGTCTACTGAGCTATTTCCCTGGCCAAATTTTTCTTTAATACTCATTATACTTAATGTCATTGGTAGCATCCTAATCTCCTGGATACCTGGCTATTGTGACATACTCTACTTATAGCCATTTCTGTCTGCTTCCATGTATCTGTGGCAGGAGGATGGGTAGGGCTGAACCTTCTGAACACTCCCAGCCTTGGTGCTCTGCTTCATCCCCAGGATGCTTCTAGGCCCAGTGCTCTGTAGCCAAGGAGGGCCAGTTGCTCATACTTAGGGCAACTGGAGAGCCCTGTCCTTGCTTAATTTTGGTGGTGGGGTGGGCATCAGTACAGGGGAATGAATCTCAGGCCTTTGCACTGAGCTACATTTGTAACTGTTTTTTAAACTTATTTTGACGTAGAATCTCACTAAGTTGAGACTCACTTAGCTTCCCAGAGTCCTAGGATTATATGTGTGCCACCATATGCAGCACAGCCTGTCCTTTGGCTCCACTTTTGAATAGGATTGACCTAGCATTGCTGGAAATGATATCTGACCTGTTACCTACATAACACATAGGCAGACTGGCACATTCTAGAAAGTTGTGCCAAATACTGTCTGCTGACTGCTTGACTGACTGGGTTTGGAAGGCTTGCCTCAGTGTCTTAATGGAGCTCAAAGCTCTGTTCCCCAATGCCACCCTCAGTTGTTCAGGGTCTGTGCATTCAATGACAGGGCAAGTGGGTGATGTGAGAATCGCATAGGTTTCAACCTTTCCAGGCCCAGTAATAGCCTTGTACCTATAAGTACCATGAACCTCTAGCAGTTGAAGCAAAGTGCAGTGCCCCCCCCCCTTTACTGTTGCTGATCATCTGCAGGGGTGAAGATACCGAATACATGTTCAAATGGGGTGACAGAGAGGATGTGGCAGAGCAGAGGACCAGTGGGATGTGTAGGTCAGAGCCCCAGGTGGCAGCACTCCTTTTGCTGAGAGAGTGGGGTCATGCACCAGTATCAGCCAGGAGAAAAAGGCAGAGATACTTAATGTGGGGCAGGTTACAGCTCATCCCTCCATGGGGAAGAAAAGACCTTTAGCCCGAGGAATGTCCAGGGCCTACCAAGAAGATGCCCTGAGTATGTGTATGTGCTTGGGGGGAGGGGTGCTGTGGCTCCTATCTTGATGTTAGGGTATAAGAGAGAGCCAGCTAGAAGCTTCTGCCAAGGGTACCACTGGGGCACTGGCCTTTGAGCTTTTTAACTCATGTGTGCTTGTGTCACATCACTGAATCTGATTCTGTCATTTGAGTGCATGGAGAACATCTGGTCTTCACTCACCTTTTCCCTTGTGTTTCAGACGCTAGTGATCAAGGTTTCTGGTGTGATTCTGTCTGTGGTAGGAGGACTGGCAGTTGGAAAGGTAACAGAGTGGCTGTAACACTGTTCTAGCCTGAGTCCCCATTCTTGCTCTCTGAGTGCTGATTGCTGTATGCTTTCAGGAAGGACCAATGATCCACTCTGGATCAGTGATTGCTGCTGGGATCTCCCAGGGAAGATCGACATCACTGAAGCGAGATTTCAAGGTGAGCCTTCTCCAGGTAGAGCTTGTCATCTGTGAAGATGAGCATCCCCTGGAACTGGGTTCCTGCCCCGTACACAGCCCTTGCCAGAAATGGTGGGTCTCCATGCTTCCAGGATGGGCCAGGGTGAGCCCATCCCCTACCCAGTGACCACCTATCCTGCCCCTGGCCCATGGACATGGGTCCTTTACTTGAGCCCCACATGACCTCTCCATAGCCTGTCCTTTAATTCTGGTGTCATGTGTGGTAAGCATTTCTGTCAAAGGGAATGTGGCTCTCGACAACTTCTCAGAGGATATTCCCATGAAGAAGGTTGGAACTGTAGGTGGATACTAACTCTGATTTTCTGGATACACTTGAGACAGTTTTGTTTCCCCACAAGTCGTCTGCATTTTGGTGAATTTCTACTTGAGTTTGGAGGTGATTAACATTTTTCTGGTACACAGTACTTTTTCAGAATCTAAAGCAAGTGTGGAGAGCCAGATGTGATGGGCACACCTGTAATCCCAGCCCTTTGAAGACTGAGGCAGGAGAATCACCATGAGTTCAAGGCCAGCCTGAGCCTGAACTACATAGTGTAGATTTTTCAGTTACTTGGTTTTCTTTTTGTCTTTTTGAGAGAGGGTCTCGCTATGCAGTTCAGGCTGGCCTTGAGCTCACTTTGAGCCCAGGCTGGTCTTAAAACTCACAACAGTTCTCCTGCCTCAGCCTCCCAAGTGCTGGGATTACAGGCGTGCACCACCATGCCTGGCTTTTGGTTTTATTCAGGTCTCTGACCTGAGCTGCTCTGGAAAACGAAATCTCCTGCTCATTTTCTTACCTGTGGGAACATAGATATTGGTATCCTGTGACCTGCTATAGCCACATGTAGCATCTTCTGAGCAAGTTCCACACATCTATAGAGAATGATGATGATCATGGAGAAGACCCCCTCCTAGCTCTCCTATTTTTATATATTTGAAATGAGCATATCCCTAGCCCTCCTGTCCTTTAGCTGGCCTGTCCTTGACCTCTTGCCCTGTGAGGAGTGCCTCCAGGTGATCTCTTCCTGTTTCAGATCTTCGAGTACTTCCGCAGAGACACCGAGAAGCGAGACTTTGTCTCAGCAGGAGCTGCAGCTGGAGTGTCTGCTGCATTTGGAGCCCCCGTGGGTGAGGAGGGGCCAACTCACCTGGGCTGGGCTCTATTTTGGGGGAGCTTAATATCTGGCAGGCTAAGTGTTTACAGACCAAGTACCTGTCAGTGTGTGGGTCAGCAGGATTGGTCAGCATGTCCAGGCTTAACCCTCAGACTGCTGAGAAGCCTCACGCTTTGTGACCAGGTCCCACCCCAGGGGCTCCCTGAGCCATGGTCTCAGTCCCTAAGCCTCGGGTGGGAGAGGGTTATGGGTACAGATGCCCTGTGGCTGTGTTGGCACTCTAGGTCTCCTGATAACTTTCAGGTGGAGTACTTTTCAGCTTGGAGGAAGGAGCGTCCTTCTGGAACCAGTTCCTGACATGGAGGATTGTAAGTGCCTAATAGTCCCAGCCAGGGCTTCTATGTCTCCAGCCCCCGAGATCATACAGCACTGACAGCTATCTCTTGGTCAGAGTGGACACTTCACACTCAGCCCACCTGCTTGTGTTGTAGAGTAGAGCTGTGTCCCTCATGGGTTCATTAGCCCTCCACTCAGTCCTGAGTATCCTTGTCAACTTTGGGTGGTTTATGGGAACCCCAGACCTACAACTTTCCCTTGTTATCTTTCATGTCTTGTCTCTAGCATTTGTTTATCCAAAGGGCCATGACTCCCTTTGCCCAGCTGGAGCACAGCCTGCTTGGCTCCAGCCCCCTCCTTCTGTCTTGGATAAGGTATCCAGACTTAGGTTCCTCAGTGACAGGAGCCCCAGGCCTGGTTAGGTAGGCAGGCTTCCTTACAGTTCCCAGGATGCTGAGTGGCCTTAGCATAGCTTGTCTCTGAGGCGCTGACCCCTCTCTTTCTCTGTGCTGCAGTTCTTTGCTTCCATGATTTCTACATTCACTCTGAATTTTGTTCTGAGCATTTACCATGGAAATGCGTGGGACTTGTCTAGTCCAGGCCTCATCAACTTTGGAAGATTTGACTCTGAGGTAACCAGCCCTCCCATCCCCTTATGGTGCCAGGACTAGAACCTTTTTTTACTTAAGTCAGATTTTAACTAGATCTTGGGGAAATTCCAGCTCTTGGCTATGGAATCTAGCTCTTGGTTATAAGCTCCAGGGTACTGGAGTACTCAGGGAATACATAGGGACCTGCCTATTAGACCTACAGCTGGCCATATGCTGGATGCTAGCTGATCTGTAGAAGCTGTGCTGAAACCAGCCATGCTGAGAGTGGGCTGAAGGCTGCTTAAGATGCCCATTTCTCCTATTCACAGGACCTCTACAGACCAGGGCAAAAGTGCTAGAGGGCTCTCATGGACAAATCAGATCATGGGGAGCCATGGACAAAGTCCCTCACAGCCTTCACTTTTTCCCCTCTACACAGAAAATGGCCTACACCATCCATGAGATTCCTGTCTTCATCGCCATGGGCGTGGTGGGTAAGGGTCCTCACTGCAGGATGGACCAGAGTGCAAACCTGGGTTGGGGAGCACATGCTGCACACGGCCTCCTTAAGAGTTCTTCCACTGCCATAAGCTTTGTGTCATATCGTCACTTCCCTACTAGCAGAGTACTGGGTTCACACAGTGGGCATCTGGGAGGTAGAGCATGGCACAGCTTCTATGAGCTAAGGGTCCCTGACCTGAAATGCTCAAGGTTAAAAGTGATTCATTATTTTGGGTTTTTCTGTATTTTTTTTTTTCTGTATTTTTAAATAATTACATATACAGCATTTAATATTTTGGTGAAAGGATACATGTCTAACCACAAAATTCACTTTGAGATAGAGTCTTAGTTTTTTTGTTTTGTATTTGTTTGTTTGTTTGTTTTAGTGTTTTTTTTTTTTTTTTTTTTTTTTTTTTTTTTTTTTTTTTTTTTTTTTTTTTTTTTTTTTTTTTTTTTTTTTTTTTTTTTTTTTTTTTTTTTTTTTTTTTTTTTTTTTTTTTTTTTTTTTTTTTTTTTTTTTTTTTTTTTTTTTTTTTTTTTTTTTTTTTTTTTTTGAGATAAGGTCTTACTATGAAGTTAAGGCTGGCCTTGAATCCAGTGTGGAACCTAGGCAGGCCTTAAACTCAGTGGTGATCCATGGTAATCTCTTATCTCAGCGTCCAGAGTGCTGGAGTTACAGGCATACCCCACAATGTCTGGCTGGGTTATTTTGTTTTTTTGTTTGGGGGAATATCTTGCTATGGAATGCAGGCTGGGCATGTACTTGGGTTTTTTTGTTTTTTTAAGATTTTTTTTTTTTTTTTCTTGTTTCAGAACCTTTGTTTGTTTATTCACTCATTTTTATGGCCGGCTCAGCCCGCCCAGAGGTCAGGGCTGGTGCAGCATGTGGTGCCAGGGATCGTTCCGTGGTCCCTGAAGCCACCCAAGCTTTCCCAAGCAGGCGCTTTACACCACTGAGCCATCCCACTGGCCCCTGTACTTGCTTTTATTTTATTTTATTTTATTTTTAATTTTTTATTATTTTTTTTTATTATTATTTTTATTCTTGTTTCAGAACCTTTGTTTGTTTATTCACTCATTTTTATGGCCGGCTCAGCCCATCCCAAGGTCAGGGCTGGCACAGCATGTGGTGCTGGGGATCGAACCGCAGTCCCTGAAGCTGCCCAAGCTTCCCCAAGCAGGGGCTTTAGACCACTGAGCCATCCCGCCGGGCCCTGTACTTGCTTTCAATAGCTAAGGCCGGCCTCAGACTCATAGTGTTCATCACCCCTGCAAAGGCAGGATCTTGTTAAGTTACCCAGACTATGTTCAAACTTGTGGTCTTCCTGCTCTAGCTTCCTAGAGTACTAGGATTATAGCCATGTGCCACCACACCTAACCATAATTTTGTATGCCATTTTTAGTGCACCTGCATTTTGACTGTGTACATGTGTAGAATTTTCTTTTTTTAATTTTTTATTCTATTTATTTATTTATTTATTTATTGTTTCAGAACCTTTGTTTTTTATTCACTCATTTTTATGGCCGGCTCAGCCTGCCCTGAGGGCAGGGCTGGCGCAGCATGTGGTGCCGGGGATCAAACCGCAGTCCCTGAAGCCGCCCAAGCTTTCCCAAGCAGGCGCTTTAGACCACTGAGCCGTCCCGCTGGGCCCCCATGTGTAGAATTTTCCACTTACCGGTTATATCAGTGCACAAGAGATTCAGGTTTGGGATTTTCTGGTTAGAAATGCACAACCTATTTTACTCTGTAAAACCCCTTTTCCCTAAAAGGAAGATTGCAGCACTAGAATGAGAGAAGCAGAAGAATTGTTCAGCAGGGCTCTTGATAGGACTTCCTGCTTCTGGAGAGCCTGCAGAGTTGGGGCTTTCACCTCCCCCATGTACTTGATATGAGTTTGCTTTGTGGTCATAGGTGGCATTCTTGGAGCTGTGTTTAACGCCTTGAATTACTGGCTGACGATGTTTCGAATCAGGTGAGGAAGAGTCTCTATGTTGACATGCATGACCACATGGGACCTCAGAAATGGATGTTGTGCTATGGGCTCTACACTGTAGCCAGAGCAGGAAGCTTTATGTTAACACGGTTTGTACCTGACTAAGCTGCTCAGAGCACATAAGGCAGGACCTGCAGCTGCTGTGGAAGGAGACACAATCTCTAGGTTGGAGGACCCTTCAGAGAGAATGTGAGGACTCGACACCTGAAGGGCAGTACCCTGGGTGGAAGAGCAGGGTGCTGGGTGAGTCCAGGACTGCTCTGGCTTAGATATCACCCAGCCTCTGCTGGAGGCTTCCCATTGTCTACCTTTACAGGGCTGTCCTTTGTCCTTTGTTAGACCCACCATCTGAACTATCCTGGAAATGGGAGAGGATCTTGCGTTGCAGAAGAACTATTATATGGGCTACCACAGGGTGGATAGGATGAAACAGGACTCTTGTCCCATAGCAAAAAACCAGGGACAATTCTGGAAAATCTTTTTCACTCAAGGAAGATAACCACAACACATCCTGCAGTCTGGACATTAATGTGCTGTTTCATTTCACTTAAGTATCCTGTAGTCTGGGTTGCCATGGCAGCTGCCTCAGGAGCCTCCAGAGAGCCTGCCTTTTCATTCCTATAGCAAGATATGTCCTGGCTTTGGCTCTAGGTACATCCACCGGCCCTGCCTGCAGGTGATTGAGGCCATCCTGGTGGCCGCTGTCACAGCTACTGTTGCCTTTGTGTTGATTTACTCCTCACGAGACTGCCAGCCCCTGCAGGGGAACTCCATGTCCTACCCGCTTCAGGTAGGTTTTTTTTTTTTTTTTTTTTTTTTTGAGACAGGGTCTCACTGTGCAGTTCAGGCTGGCTTTGAGCTCACTTTTGTAGCCCAGGCTGGTCTCGAACTCACAACGATCCTCCTGCCTCAGCCTCCCAAGTGCTGGGATTACAGGCGTGAGCCACCACGCCCGGCGATTCAGGTAGGTTTGAGGCTCAGGAAGATGGGGATTCCATCTTGGGAAATGCAGACTTGGGCCCACACAAAACCATACTTAGTATTTGTGACAGCTCATTCATAGTCATCCAAACTGGGAAGTGTCTTTAACCCACTTTTGTAGGGGGTGATATTCAGTGATAGTAAGGTTGGAAGTAGTGACCTTACCGTATCATGAATGAGTCTTAGAAGTATAATACTCAGTAAGAAAGGCTAGTAACAAAGCATTGCACTGCTCATGATTCCAGTGATGGGATGTCCAAAGCAGGCCTCTGTGGAGACAGGAAGCAATGAGTGGCAGTCAGGACGGGGAGTGCAAAGTAGAGAGTGAGGCCTGGTAGGGACAGGTATGAACAGATTGCTAGGGCTCATCAGCACCTGGGATTGGTTGGTACCATGGTTGATGAGGCCAACTTTGCTGTAGTCCAGCCTTGCTGGAGCCCCAACACTGACTGTGCCTGGGAGGGCTGGGCCTGCTGGTTCACAGGGCCTTGCATCTGATGCTGGTTCTGGGGGTTTGCTCAAGGAATAGCTCTTTCTTCCAGGCAGCAGGGATAGGTAGGTTGTCTATCCAAGTGTCCAGTTGGCAAGCTCCCAGCAGGGATGGACATACCTCTGCAGTCTGGACTTAGATCTAGGTTTTGTGTTGCTTCCTTCCCCTGAGTCCTGGTATAAACCCTCCTGGCCCAGATGATAAGAGTAGCTCTCCCTGATGGCAACACCAGGTTTCCATAACACATGGCTATCTGCCCTCCAATGTGTCCTCTCTCCCAACCTTGCAGCTCTTCTGTAAAGATGGCGAGTACAACTCTATGGCTGCAGCCTTTTTCAACACCCCAGAGAAGAGTGTGGTGAGCCTCTTCCATGACCCACCAGGTATGTACTGGGCAACACTGATGGCCCATGTGGTGATGCTGGGGCAGATTTTTGGTCCAGAAGTTGCTCCTCCAAGTTGAAGGGATATTCCTGATACCAAGGTGTATGTCAGAACACAGAGACTGGCAGTCCTGTTGTTGGCCGAGGAGCACTGCAGGAATGCTGCGATCCTGCATACAGGTGTTGACCACATTCTTAGAGCAGAACTGGCCAGGTTCCCCACATCACCACTACTTCCTTTCTGGGGCTGCCTCCATCTCTACTCCCACTGCACTGTCAGAGAACCCAGTCTGATGACTCAGTGCCACAGCTTTTTCCAGCCACTCTTTTCAGAAAAACAGCATGTTCCAGATTATAAAGCCCCCAACCGTCATGACATGTAATAAAATTGGCTCTGGAGCTCCTGTGAATCTGGCCCACCTGGGAGCTTTTTCTTTCCTTTTCTCTTTTTTTCTCCCCCTGCCCCCTTTCCTTCTCCTTCTGTTCCTCCTCCTCTTCCTCCGTTTTTTTCTCCTGACAGGATATTACTATGTAGTTTTGTGGGGTTTTTTTGTCTTTTTGAGACAGGGTCTCGCTATGCAGTTGAGGCTGATCCTGAGCTCACTTTTGTAGCCCAGGCTGGTCTCGAACTCGCACCAATCCTCCTGCCTCAGCCTCCCTAGTGCTGGGATTACAGGCGTGCGCCACCACGCCCGGTACTATGTAGTTTTGGATGGCCTTAAATTCACTATGTAGCCCAGACTGGCTTTGAGCTCACAATGATCCTCTTTCCTCAGCCTCCCAAATACTGGGATTACTGATCTACACCACTATGGCCCATCTTGTACTCTTTAAAAAAAAAAAAAGTCTTTATCTCTCTGGTACAGCATCTCACCACACAGCTCAGCCTTGTAGTGATCCTCCTCAGCACTGGGACTATAAGGGTGTGCCACCACACCTGGTTTCAGTTGCTGGCACAGCATGCCCTGAGTTCCAGGCTGGTACAGCGTGGCAGCGTGGAGATAAGACCTACTTGGCAGACAGGTGCTTACACCACCATGCTATCTCCCCAGCCATCTTGTGTTCTTCATATTTTATTTTGAGGAAGGGTCTCTCTAAATTTCCCAGGCTGGAGTCAAACTTGTAATCCTCCTACCTTAGTCTCCCAGAGTGCTGGCCATTAAATCCACCTTGACCCTTGTTTTTATTTCCTGTCATAAGGCTGCTAAAGACTTCCTTGTCCTTAGCTGTGTGTTTGTGTGAGAGGGATTGGTTCATGGGACTTAAGGAACCTTTTTTTTTTTTTTTTTTTTTTTTTTTTTTTTTTTTTTTTTTTTTTTTTTTTTTTTCCTTGTTTCAAAACCTTTGTTTGTTTATTCACTCATTTTTATGGCTGGCTCAGCCCACCCCGAGGTCAGGGGTGGCACAGCATGTGGTGCCAGGGATCGAACCGCGGTCCCTGAAGCTGCCCAAGCTTTCCCAAGCAGGCACTTTAGACCACTGAGCCATCCTGCCAGGCCCCAGGGAACCTTTTAGGTATGAAGCAAGGTGGCCCAGATCCTGTTTGAAGTGACTGATCCCTAGCAGGCCCCTGGTAGCCTGCATGTATATGCAGCTCTTACCTCAGGATGTGTCTCCTGGTTGTCTTCAGTTAACAATGAGTGAGTGGCCTTCCATGTGTGTTGGCTGTCCTTCCTGACCCTGAGATCTATGTATTGGCACTGAGATCTATCTGTGCCGTGGTGTTCTCGGTACTTAAGCCAATGCCTGTCCTGATCTCCACACTGTGACCACTGTGGACCTCCACTCTCCACATGGCTTTATGTCCCTGGGTTCTTGTCCACAATCTAGTGTCTCAGCAGCTTCTCTGGGAAAAGCAAACCCCCAGTCCTTGACTCTTAGCTGGAGATCTCATGATGGCCAAGAATGGGTCTCCTGAGCCCTATACCTTACCCAGAAGTGTCCCATTCATGTCCTGCAACCTCAACCCAACAGAAAAGTCTTAGCTGCCCACTGCCACAAGAGGCATTTTCCATGAGCTACTAATCACCTTGCACCATAGGAACCAACCTGGGAAGCTCCAGCTTGAGGAAAGACCTGTCCTCATTCATTTGGCTGACCTGAAATTAGGGAGTCAAATCCTGGAGAGCCAGGCCTGGCTACTGCCTTGGAGGGTGTGCACCCCAATTTCCAGCTGGTACTTGAGGCAAGGCTGTAAGATAGTAGAGCCTGTATCAGTCAGCTTTTCCACTACTAGAATAAAATGCCCTACTTACACAATTTAAAGAAGGAAAGGGTTCATTTGGTGTGTGATTTCAGCTCATGGTTATCCATTTCTTTTCTTTCCTTCTTTTTTTTTTTTTTTCCTTTCATGATGCCGGGGATTGATCTCAGGACCTTGTGCTTGCCAGGCAGGCACTTATGCAACTGAGCTGTATCCCCAGCCCTTCATTTCTGAGAGTCAGAGGTGAAGTGGAACATCATGGCAGAAGGGCATGGACGGAGCAAAGCTGCTCAACCCATGATAGTAGGAAGCAGAGGAGAGAAAAGGTGTCAGAGAGATACCCTCTACAGGCATACCCCAGTGGTCCACCTTCTCCAGCTGGCCCCCATCTCCTAATGGCACAGTTGGGTGTGAATTTGTCCACTGAGGAGCATGGTGACTGCATGAG
Source organism: Myocastor coypus (assembly GCA_004027025.1). NCBI lineage: Eukaryota > Metazoa > Chordata > Mammalia > Rodentia > Myocastoridae > Myocastor > Myocastor coypus. Next base: position 32,008 of record PVJA010008528.1, on the reverse strand, counting down.
CCAGTCACCTTTCTGGGAGTCTTAATCCAATTTGGCAGTTGAGATGAACTGACACAGGGGCTTTCTAGTGAGTCTAGATATATCAGTGACACAGGGCTTAGACCTGCCCTTGATACCTGCATTATCACATGAGACCACATACTCCACAGCTTCCCCTTCCTTTCACTGAGGTGGCTGTGGGGCCACTGTGATCAGGGCTTAGGTGGCCTGGTTCCCAAGATGTGACCTTTTGGGCCAAATGGGGCAGCTTTGCATGGGCATGAGTCTAGCAAGCAGGCCAATAGCTTTGCTTTTCCTTAGGCTCCTACAATCCCATGACCTTGGGCCTATTCACCCTGGTCTACTTCTTCCTGGCCTGTTGGACCTATGGACTTACTGTGTCTGCTGGTGTCTTCATCCCATCTCTACTCATTGGGGCTGCCTGGGGTCGGCTTTTCGGCATCTCCTTGTCTTACCTTACAGGAGCAGCAGTAAGTGGGGAGCTGGTGGGAGGAGGCTAGAGCCCCATTGTTTGGCTGGTCTCTATGATTCTCCATCTAATGGCCATGCTCATAAGAACAGGGTGTTGCAAAAACATTTGAGGATGGTGGTATTTGTTATTAGTAAGAGAACTAATAAAAGACAGTGTGAGAAGCACTGGGGGTCATTTAGACATGGCCAGGGCCTGCAGTCCAGCGGCCTGTGTCCTGGCAAAGGTTGCCCACAACACTAGACCTACCCAGGAGGGCAGCCTCCCCAGCTTCCCTCTTCTTTCTGGCCCTTTTTTTTTTTTTTGGTGGGACTGGGGTTCAAACTCACGACCTTACCCTTACCAGGCAAGCACTTGTACCACGGAGCTGTCTCCCCAGCCCCTAAAGTAGTTCTTTTTTTTTTTTGGTATAACTGGGGATTGAACCCAGAACCTTGCACTTGCAAGGCAGGCACTTGTGCCCCTGAGCTATTTCCCCAGCTTTCTTGCCCTTTTGAGGATTTTTTTTTTTCTTCTGTCATCAAACAGGACCAAAAAATCACATAAAGGGGAATACAAGTTGGGGATATGACTTAGTGGTAGACTCACCTAGCATACCTGAAGCCCTCGGTTCAATCCTTAGCATGACCAGGAAAAAGGATATAGCAGGAAACACCCCACCCCACACTGAATGGGCATGTGTGCCATGCTTCCTTCCAGATACAGTCTTGGTCCAGAAAGGACCCTTGTATCCATCAGCAACCTCCCTGTTGCCCTCCTTCCTGACTTGCTCAGCTCTTGCTGGCCTGCAGGCTCTTTCTCAGTTTTCCTGAGCAGGATATCTTCAAGTCTTATCCTTGTCCTGGTTTGTGTTAGAATCTCCTCACAGAGATCTGTGTCTTTCCGCACAAATAGTAGTGCTCTGTGTGCACTTGTTTTTTTGTTTTTGTTTTGTCTTTTTGAGACAGGGTCTCGCTATGCAGTTCAGACTGCCCTTGAGCACACTTTTGTAGCCCAGGCTGGCCTCGAACTCACACTGATCCTCCTGCCTCAGCCTCCCAAGTGCTGGGATTAGAGGCGTGCGCCACCACCTCTGGCTTCTGTGTGCACTTGTGCCCAGCTTTCCTCACAGTGTGCAGCACCTGTCACTGTACCTCCATAATGCAGAGAACATAGCCTTATATGCTAAGTTCCCTGGTATATGTGGCAGACCATGGTTTTTTACTCTCTTCCAGTGAGGCATACCTGCACTATTTCCATATTTTGGTTGTAACACATGGTGAAATATAAGAGTTTGTGATTCAGGTTTATATGGGATTGCTCGGCCTGGGTCTGGCCATCCTGCCTGGTATATCTTGGTAGGTTTGGCAGGGTCCTGCACCTTACTGATGTCTCCCCATGTTGCCACCTGCAGATCTGGGCAGACCCTGGCAAGTATGCCCTGATGGGAGCTGCTGCCCAGCTTGGTGAGTCCTTGCTCTGGCCTTGGTACTGGGTGGGCTTTGCAAGTCAGGAAGAGACACCTGCCTCATCATCCCTGTGGTAGGTGCAGCCAAGGCTGGGTTAGTAGAGTCAACTCTCCATTTAATGAACAACATGGAGCAAAGTATAGCAGTGCACTCCTCCAATCGCAGCATTCTGGGGAGGCTGAGGCAGGAAGAGTCCAAGTTTGAGCCCATCCTGGGGAACTTAACAACTGTTTCAAAATTTAAAAACAAAAACAAACAAACAAAAAAAAAAAACCCTAGGGGGGCCCCCGGCAGGATGGCTCAGTGGTCTAAAGCACCTGCTTAGGAAAGCTTAGGCGGCTTCAAGGACTGCGGCTCGATCCCCGGATCCCCGGCACCACATGCTGTGCCAGCCCTGCCCTCAGGGCATGCTGAGCTGGCCATAAAAATAAATAAATAAATAAACAAAAGTTCTGAAACAAGAAAAAATTTTAAAAAAAAACACCTAGGAATATAGCTCAATCCTAAGCCTCTGAATTTAATTCCCAGTGCTGAAAATTTAAAAAAAAAATATTAATTTAAAAAAAAGGGAAAGGTAACACACACAATGAGCTTGAGAGAGGTATGGTTCTCACTCTTGATGGCACAGCCATGTGACAGCAATCAGGCCAGGCAGTCACTGTCCACATAGCTGAGGCCTAGAAGGACAAGTAGGTTGCCATGGCACTGTAAAAAGAATGTGGACACAGTATATTGGGGGGGGCTCATGGCCACTCACACAGGCGGCATCGTGAGGATGACCCTGAGCCTGACAGTCATCATGATGGAGGCTACAAGCAATGTGACCTACGGCTTCCCCATCATGCTGGTGCTGATGACTGCCAAGATCGTGGGCGATGTCTTCATTGAGGTGCATAGAGGGGAGGGCCTGCTTACCTCCCCACCGCATGCCCTGCCCTAGGTTCCTGACACTGGGTTATGGGACCTGCAGCAGCTGCAGATGGGAGGGGAGCCCCTGTGAAGCCAATCCTGAATGGCCTCCCTGGGTGGGGCAGGCACAGTGCATCTTGGGCCATCCCCGGTGCTATGCCTCATGACGTCTTCCTCCAGGGTCTATATGACATGCATATCCAGCTTCAGAGTGTGCCGTTCCTGCACTGGGAGGCTCCCGTCACCTCACACTCACTCACTGCTAGGTACGGCCAAATCTTGCTCCATGACGCACTGTGGGGTGTGGTGAATGGTAGGCTGCAGGGGGTTTACTGCCAGGCCTTCAGGCTCCCTTGGCTAGTCCACAACTGGCTTTTGTTATAGATGTTCTTGTTCCCAGTTTTTTTTCCTTTTTCTTTTTTATGAGCAGAATATGGGCCAGCGAGATGGTTCAGCAATCTAAAGTGCCTGCTTAGGAAAGCTTAGGCAATAACAAGGACCACGGTTCAATCCCCAGCACCACATGCTACACCAGCCCCACCCCCAGGGCAGGCTGAGCAGGCCATAAGATAGATAGATAGATAGATAGATAGATAGATAGATAGATAGATAGATAGATAGATAGATAGACAGACAGACAGACAGACAGACAGACAGATAGAAGAGCAGAGTAGAATATATTTATTTAGGGAAAGAAAGCTGCTGTCTGAGAGAGGGACAGGAGGGGGGCCCAAGCAGGTTGTCCCTAAGTTCCCAGTTTTCTAAACTAGCAACTGTACCTGTTGAACATCATTATGGTACAAAAGTAGAATACAAAAAAAAAAAAAAAAAAAATAGAATACTGAGGAAGAGCTAGCTGTATTGTGCCTGGTGAGCAGCTGTCTGTGTTGGTGACTGTGTACTGGCATCTCCTCAGGGAGGTAATGAGCACACCAGTGACATGCCTAAGGAGGAGAGAGAAGGTGGGTGTCGTTGTGGATGTCCTCAGCAACACAGCATCCAACCACAATGGCTTCCCTGTTGTAGAGGACTCAGACAACACTCAGGTACCAGCAGCCCTCCCTGTAGACTTCAGATTCCTTCCTCTGTGGTCTGTGGTTGGGAAGCATGTTGTGCAGTTTGTGTAACTGTGGTGGCTCCATGTTTAGGTGCAGAGTAAAATCTCACTAGAGAAATAGCTATGCCTACAGCTATGTGCCCATGCTGGCCATGGGAGAGCTCCTGTAGATTACATGCATCCTATGCTTCCAATCAAACTAGGCTAGTCAGCTGTCTCCTTTATGGCTGTGACTTCTACCAGCAGATACCAGCAGAATGTGAGCCCATCCACCACTGCATCTCCTTGCCTAGGTCCTATTCTGCTTGGCCCATAAGATGTTACCACTGGTAGTTTGGGCTTAATTTGGGGACCTAGAGCTGCATCTCACCACCAGCAGGTGCCCCATCTTGACACCAAACTGCCCCAGCTCAGGGCCTGCAGGGTTTAATGGGATTGTGTACTTCACATGTCTGCAGCAAGGTCAGTGTCCTACCAAGGCCATTGGTAGCCATGACTGGGGCTTGCATGTAATCAGAAAAGGCAGCTGTGGAATGGGGCGACTGCCCAAAGGTTCCCTCTAACCCCTACTTCTCTTACAGCCAGCCCGGCTCCAGGGTTTGATCTTGCGCTCCCAGCTCATTGTGCTCCTGAAGCACAAGGTACCGGACCAACCAGCAGTGGTTGGAGAGGTGGGGGAGAGTAGGAGGCACCTGTGGAGCCTAACCATTGGCCCCTGCAGGTGTTTGTGGAGAGATCCAACATGGGCCTGGTGCAGCGGCGGCTGCGGCTGAAGGACTTCCGTGACGCCTACCCACGCTTCCCGCCAATCCAGTCTATCCATGTGTCACAGGATGAGCGCGAGTGCACCATGGACCTGTCCGAATTCATGAACCCCTCCCCCTACACTGTGCCCCAGGTGTGTGGGCAAGGCAGAACCATGTGGCCAGAATGTTAGTGGATTGTCGGGAGGGGCCTATCCAATCACTGGGCATTAATAGCCATTGAAGCTCTGCAGCAGCACACTAGGACCCAGGCAGGCAGGGCATGGAGAGAAAGAGATAGCTCAGGATATGTACTGGTATTGTGAAGCCAAGAAGTATGCCAGAGTCTGGAGTCTAGTTCCTGAGTTGCAGCTGAGGCTATGCCCACCTTGCAGGAGGCCTCCCTCCCTCGGGTGTTCAAACTGTTCCGTGCTCTGGGTCTACGGCATCTGGTGGTGGTGGACAACTACAATCAGGTGAGACCAGTGATCCATGTCCTTCATAGGGGACCCTGTACCAGATCCCTGTGGATTTTCTATTTCTCCAGCAATGGGACAGGGAAGTGGGGCAGGAACTCCAAAAGGCAGGTGGAGCACTGACCCTGATCTAATGTTGCCCTGCAGGTGGTGGGGCTGGTGACCAGGAAGGACTTGGCCAGGTATCGTCTGGGGAAGGGAGGCCTGGAGGAGCTCTCGCTGGCCCAGACGTGAGATCCAGGCCTTTTCTTGGTGGACAGTGGCACTCTTGCCTTCTCCCAGGCTCTCTGATCTCAGCCAAAGGTGTGGTGGCTGAAGCAAATGTCCTCCAGAGTGGGCCTGGTGGCATGGACCTGACCCTCGTTATGGACAGTTGATTTGCATCCTCTGTCCTTCCTTGGCCCTCAAGCCACACCCCCACCCTTTAGGGATTTGATCACATGTGTGCAGCAACAAACAACCCATCCCCCATTTCCCCAGAGCCAGCAAGAGGGGCCAATGTACGTGACAGGTGAACTGTGCCCTGCACCCTGTCACTGCTTCTGTATTATTTCCCATGGGTACTTGCCCTATCAGGCCACACTTGTCCACAACACCAGCAGGAGGCTCAGGCTATGCAGGAGCTGGCTGATCCTTCTCAGCCACGTGCCCTGTCTCATCTCCTGGGCATCCACAGCCTGAGGTTCCTGGGTCTGAGTTATGGCTCCAGCTGGAGTAGTCAGAGCCTGCAGCTGACTCCATGGAGCCCCACTTGGACAGAGAATGCATGAAATTGCTCTCTGCCAGGTCTAAAGAACTAAGAATCACCTAAGTACCTGACACTTGATTCTGCCATACCTTGAGCCTTCTGGAGCTGGGCTCACTATTCCTGTGGACAGAAGTTGAGAAAGTGGGGTTATCCTCCACACCTGAAGACCGTGGCATCAGTTGTGACTTCCTTTCTGATTGCAGCAGCCATAAAATACAGACATTACTGGGGGTGTCTGTTGATCTCACAGGAAGCCTGAGCCCAGCTCTGGGTAGCTTCAGACAGGCTAGTGAGCCCTGGACCCAGGAAGCCATGCCTATCCACCCCACAGCTTGTCAGAGCTCCTGGCTGGGCTGGGCTAGGCTAGATCTGGTGTATTTTGGTCACCACAGCCCCTTCCCACAGGACATACTCCCCTGCTCTGCTCCTGTGGGTATGTGGGCCTGAGTGTACTGGATCCTGGGTTTGAGAAATAAAGGACTTGGATACAGCCAACCAGTGCAGCCTCCTGGTTCCACCCAGCCTGGGTAATGAGTTTGAGACCTGGGGCCTAATCAGATGATAGTGGGTATATAGGGCTAGGCCTTATGTGAGCTGTAGCCCATAGTAGTTAGTACCCCAAAGAACACAATACCACACACAGACCCTACAGGACAGAAGTTGAAGATAAGTCTGCTACCCTCACCTGACTTCCCAACCCTGTACCCATCCCAATCCCCATCCCCACAGCTTCATTTGTTCCTAGTGTCTGCTGCCCCTGGTCTCTAGGTCACATGTCCCCAAGCCAAGGCATGCCAAGATGCTGCCCTTAATCCAGGCTCTGCATATACCTATCTTGTACCTGATCCACTCACCCACCTGTCTGGCTCCCCTTCCCTGTTCCTGCCTATCATAACCCTGCTCTTCTGCCTGGCTCCTCTTTCTGGTTCTTTGCTAGTTTCCACTGACAGTTCAACCATCCCCAACAGATGGTGCAGTCAGTTGTCTGGACTGAGGCTTCCTCACAGCATAATTTAGTTATTCATGAGGAGGGCTGGGACAAGGGACAAGTAAAACGTGAGGCAGCCTTGGTTAGGTGCAGGTCCCTCTTCTCTTATATGACCAGATCTCAGTTATCTTACTGTTTTTCCTAGGTGCTCTGGTGGGAAAGGGTTCTGTCAGAGTTGGACCAAAGGGTGTGAAAAACTACCAGGCTTCAAAGACATGGTACCAAAAAAGCATGTACAATCTATTTCACAGTTATTTTGTACTGATTACATGTTGAAACGATATTTTGGATATATTAGGTTAAATAAAACAGTTCACTTCCCATCTCTCCTGACTTCATGGGTATGGCTTTTGGGAGGTGGATGTCTTCTGGCAGCATCTCCTTTCAGATGGCTGCTGGCCTTGTTCGCTTGGGGCCTGCTGTAGAGTGCAGGGTCAGGGTTCCTATTCTGTCTTGAGCTTGCCTGTGCCAGTCTCCTTCCTTGAAGGACACTCTGTAGAAGAGCACTGCTCTATATCCCACATCCTTCTAGGAATGACAGTTGGGAAGTCTGTTCAGGGCAGGTGAGGGCTCAGGTTTCACTGGCAGTTAGGCTGTGAAGTCACAAGGTTCTGGTAAGGAAAGGATGGTTCCAGAATAACCCTACTGCCCAACTGTACCTAACCTCCCAGGGATCCTCTGGGGAGGAGACAAGATGTAAAGGCAGGAACTCATCACTTCACCCACTTCCCCAGGCCCCACAGCCTTCTAGCCAACTTCCTCGATACTTAGCGGCACAACCCCTAGCTGCTTTGGCCCCGCGTCCAGCTTTGGCTACTGGGGCACTGGGCTCAGGCTAAAACCAGAAATGAGGGCTGCTGGTGAAGCCATGTCAGGTAAGCTGGAGGCCAACAGGGCCTGATGCCAGAGGAGGCAACTCTTCTAAGCAACCCCCATAAGCACCTGCTGCTATACGTCCTATATGTACTCGGGGAGGGCCTTAAACCTCTGATACAAGACTGCCTGCCAGAGCCATGCTAACCATCCTGAGCTGTGACTCGGTGGCTAACAAGTGTCACTATCACAATTTGGGTCCTTATTGCAAACTTCAGTTGGAGCCACTGCCCTGAGGACTGAGCCCTAAAGGCATTCTTCTTACAGAGCTGGCTGATAGTCTCTTGTCAGAGGTGTCACCCCATTCACAAACCAGCACTATCACCCTCGAGGACTTAGAATTGTTCCTGGTAGAAGGTCTGGCCAGCCCTGAGCCCTTGAGTCTAGAAGAGAACTCTGAGAGGATTGAGTCCAGCCCCTTGGTGTACAGCTCCCCTCCCCATGAGTGGGACACCTTCAAACATTTGGAGGAATGGTAAGCCTGAAGCGTGTAGGGCAGGAGGGCTGTGGGGTCCATATCCTGTCTTAGAGCAAGCCCAGTCTGAATAGCTCACTCTGGACCTGAGCAGGGTGACCAAGTTGCAGGCTGAGGTGGTGTCCCTGCGAGGACACAAAGTGCACTGTAAACAGGCTTCTCTGAGCCTGCTGAGGGAGCTGCTTCAGGTTCGTGGACGCATGCAGCTGCAGTCTTCAGAGCTCCGGCAGCTATGGCAGGAGATGCAGCGTGTGACCCAAGTCCCTGAGAAGGAGGTGCAGGTGGGTGAGCCCCCCACCCACAGACCAGGCTTCCTTCTCTGGGGGTTGGGAATACTGTCTTCTGGACCCTGAACCTGCCTTCCATCCCCCACATGCATTTGTACTGGAGAGATACAGGTAGATGGCAGGTGCAGCCTGCCTAGCCCCACACCCTCCTCCTTACAGTTCTCTGGGGCCCAGAACCAGAACCAGATGCAGATCCTGGACAAAAGGTACCTCCACACACACTATGGGCATAGACTTCAAAGGAAGGAAAGGGAGTGGGGCCATGCTGGAGCCTGGGCACTGGCCTCAGGTTTCTATCTGCAGTACCCATGGTCCAACTCCAAAAGGCTGAATTTGACTCTGGGAGGTGGCAGGGCCGAAGGACCACATGTACTGCCCTCAAGACCACATAGCCTGTCATAGCTAGCATAGTGTTTTTTGTGCACTAGGCTGGTGGAGGTCCGAGAAGCCTTGGCTCAGATCAGAAGGAGGCAGGCACTGCAGGATGCAGAGTGGAAGGGCTCTGAGCAGGAGGCCAATCTCAGGTGGGTGGGGTCTACACCACTAGCATGCACCTAGAGATCACAGCCATATGGTGCAGCAATATGAACAAGGCATTCCCTACCCTCAGTGCTGACTTTGGGGAGTACATTAAACCTGCTGCAGTCCCAAAGCCCAGCCAGCCTTCCTGTGGCCACCGAGGTTGGGCCTCCAGACAGCTGAGCTGGTGTCATCCTCCTGTCTGCCCTTAGGCTAGTCAAGCTGACTGGGTGGTTGAGGCAGGAAGAACAGGCCCGGGAGGCAGCCTACAGTACTCTACAGAAAAGCCAGGAGAACACCAGCCAGAAGGTGGACCATGAGGTGGCCAAGATGCAGGTACAACTTGGCAGACAGGGCTAGCCCAGGCCAGGGCCATCAACAGGTGTGAGAGGAGACTCCAATGTCTCCAGGCTGTACCTTTGCCATCAGTGCAGCTCCTAGCAGCTGGATTTCCCTTTGGTTGAGACTAAGGAGGACCTTAGTCCTACCCTGTGCAATGTGGTGGCCTCTCATCGTAGTGGCACTATCTGTTGACATTCCCTACAATTTTAGGTAATGTATAAGTTAATTTCTTGGCCATATTATCAACATCTCAGTGCTCAGCAGCAAGATGGCTAGTGTAGTGGCAGTGTGACTTTTTGGGCTGGTTCTTTATCACAAAAGGGTGTGGCCAGGTATCTCAGTTGCTGCTGCCTCTTCCTCTCCCTCTGGGTTCAGGAGACCTTGTCAGAGCACTAGAGCTCGCCCATGTTCAGCCTCAATGTTTCCATCTGTAGGAAGTGAGAATTGCAGATTCCCAGGACCCAGTTTCCCTTGCAACAATGATCCTTAGGAGGAGCCTCTCTGTGGAGTTGGGTGGGAGAGTACCACCACATATCCCGATGACCCAGCCTCTCATCTCTGAAAATAGCCTGACATTCTGCTGCACATCCAGGCTCCTCACAGGACAGGGCACAGGATAGTGGGTTTCCAGCCGCCCCCATCGTTCTGCAGGTTAGAGTTGGCCGGCTCCTCTCTCACTGCCATGCAGAAGTTAACAAATTGGCTCTGTGGGGAGGGCAGAGGCTTTGGGTTGAAGAGTGCCAACATCCTGGGTATGGGAGAAGCTGTCCCATGGGACTGCTCAGCCAGGGAAATAGCTCAATGGCATAAGTGCCTGCCTGCAAAGCGCAAAGTCCTGAGTTTGATCCCCAGTACAAACAAAAGATCCATGTGACTGGTCTTGAGTAGAATGAGGGCTGACCATAGCCATTGACTGGAGGCTGTGGTCATTGACTGGAGGCTGTGGTAGGTCTCACAGCCCCAACTAGGGCCTGAACACTGGCACTGATGGTAAAAGAGTCCTATGCCATGGATAAGGTGTCTAGGCCCTGTGAAACAGCTGGAGAGGGGGCAGTGAGATCACTCAGTGGTCGAAAGCACCTGCTTAGGCAAGCTTAGACAACTGCAGTCCTGAGTTTGATCCCCAGCACTACATGCCGCACCAGCCCCACCCACAGGGCAGGCTGTGCCAGCCATAATATTAAAAAAAAAAAAAAAAAAGTAGCCAGAGAGTTGGCTGGCCTCTCTGTCCCCCCTTTTAGGACCTTATGAGACAGCAGGACAGCACCTATGGAAGAGAGTAGGGCCCCCCACAATAGGGCTCATGCAGCAGGGTGTTCTTATAAGAGTGAAGGTGTTCACACTTTCAAACCCTCTTCCCTGCCTGAGTCTCCAACCTGGATTGGATATGGTATCCACTCTGCAGCCCCCTGGCTACATCTGGGGGTCTTGATGGTACTAAGCATGTCTGGACCCATGTGCCCTTCATGACCCAGGAGTCTGGTCCACATGGCACAAGTCCATCCTGCCTACCTTCCTGCCCAGAGTGAGGCAAACTCAGCTCTACTGGGCTAAGGGATCATAGAAGAGACATGATCTAACCTCAGAAACACCAAGAAAAGAGACAAGAAAGGTATCTAGAGGGCAAGCTGGCAGTGACTGCATGGCCCCTCACCAGGCTCAACTGACCAAGCTTGGAGAAGAGATGAGCCTCCGCTTTCTGAAGAGGGAGGCCAAGCTGTGCAGCTTCCTACAGAAGAGCTTCCTGGCTCTGGAGCAGGTGGGGCTCATAGCATGCTTAACCTTGCTGTTTGTGGCACTACAACTGGGCAGGGTGCAAGACTCAACCAATGGCCATGTCTGCATAGAGAATGAAGGCCTTGGAAGGCACACGGCTGGAGGCAGAGAGAAGTCTGCGGGAGGAGCTGGAGGACCAGTGGCAGAAGCTACAGGAGCTGACTGAAGAACGTATACAGGCCCTGTGGGGACAGCGTGAGGTGGGCCCTGAGCTCTGGGTGCTGGGTGGAGCCAGAGTAGACACTGAGGCTCAGGGCTGGCTCCCTGCAGCAAGAGGAAGAGGGCTGCCTGCGGGAGCAGTGCCGGGGTCTGGATGCAGCTGTAGTTCGGCTCACCAAGTTCGTGCGGCAGAACCAGATGTCACTGAGCCATATCCTGCTGATGGAGCAGAAGGCCCGGTGTGTATCCTCGGGCCATAGAGAGCTGTGGTGCTGGGTGAAACAGCCAGTCTCTCTTCTAGGAACTAATGATAGAGGCCCAGCTCAGCAATAAATGGTCCCCCACACCCCTACCCCCACCCGTTCCAGTGGCCCTAAGTAGAGTACTAGGTATCAAGGCAAAGTAGTGTCCCCTCTGTCAGGGGGTTCCTGTCCCTTTACCCCTCTTAGTGGCACTAATATCAATACCATGTCCTCTGATTTGTGGAATTCCTAGAAGGTTCTGGAACTAACAGATGGGCTCCCTTTCCTGGGCCCAGCACTGAGAGATTGGACAGCCTTCACTGAGAAAGTCTGTGTGGCACCAACCCCAGGGTCTCCAAGGTGGGTTTGGAAGAAAGTCAGGCTGGGGAGTTGGCCTCCCACATGCAAGAGAACCTGGAGGCTGTACAGCTGGCAAGCAAGCTGGCCCAGCAGGAGACACAAGGTGCAATGGAGTTGGTAAGGAGGCTAAGTGGGTGTGCGTATGTGACGGGGACCCCCAAGCATAGGCATAAACCCCCAGTCAGGGCATCTCTGACTCACTTTCTGTCCCCCTGCAGCTCCAAGAAAAGAGCCAGGTCCTGGAAAGATCAGTAGCCAAGCTGGCTCAGCAGTTGAAAGACCTGGGTGAGCACTGCCTGGCCCTCAGCTGGAGGCTGAACTTGCAGGAGCAGACATTAGGCTTGAGGCTGTCCAAGGTGAGTGCCGACACAGCCTGAAAGGAAAGACACTCTGGAAAGATGACCTGAGCTGCCCTGGGCCACTGGACAGCTGTTCCCAGGCCAGATGGCCCTACCCAGTTCTAAGTTTTCAACTCAGTGACTGTCCTCAAGCCTAGGTGACCTGGTCCCAGGTCTCCTCAATGAAAGGTGGCTCCTGCCACAGCTGCTACCCACTCCAGCTCTAGAGGCCTCTGAGAGCCTACAGCTACTGCCCATTGCCCTGGGGCCCATGCAGCTGGCAGTGAGGCATTGCTTCCCTTGCTTTGTGGCATAGCTTTATTGAAATACAACTCACACCCCAGGTGGCTCACCCACAAGGGTGAGGCTCAGGTTTTAGTGTAGTCTCACACTGTGCAGTCACTACTGCAGTATGAAACTTTGTCATTAGGCCTATCAACAGTCTCCCCACCTGCTCCCAAGCCCCTCTTGGTCCCTAACCCATTTTCTGTCTCTATGGTATCCATGTTTGGAACACATCATATCAGTCATGATACATGATGAAGTCATGTAGTGTGTGACCTTTGGATTCTGGCCTCTCTCATGGGGCATGATGTCCTCATGGTCCCCCTGCTGCAGTGTGGGCCAGTGTTTTGTTCCCTTGATGGCTATATAACATTCCTTCATGTAGACAGGCCACATTTTGTTCCTTACTTGTGTGCTGATAGACAGACAAGCTGCTGCGTTTTTGGCTGTGGTGACTAGTGCTGCTGTGATCGTGATCACCCTTAGGTCTGGAGGCTGGATCTCTGGCCAGCCCTGAAGCCTTGTAGGGCGTGTGATCAGAACAGCTTCAAGTAGGGCCCCAGCACCTAGCCTCTGTGCTTCTCCTGCAGGGCGGCCAGGCTTCTCTCTGTCCCTGTCCCTATTGGTGGGCAGCAGCTGGCCTTCTTAGGGAAATAGCTATGCTCAGCCTGGTGGCCATGTCTGGAAGGAGCTAGGAGTGCTTTGCCTTTGTTCAGTGTGTCTGTTCCCCAAGATGACTGGCCAGGCCATCATAGACTATGTGGGTCTGTGTATCAGTGGGCTCAAAATCAGAAGTAGACATGGGACACTGCCCTCAGGGAGTGTATCACCCCACCTTGTGTGGCCTTCTTGTGGCTGGGTTCCACTTAGCCCTATCTATGCTATCCATCCACCTGTCCACCCCCATGCTCTGGGCTCCCACCTCATTGGATGTCTGAATTCCAGGCAAAGACTGAGTGGGAAGGTGTAGAGAGGAAGTCCCTTGAGGACCTGGCCTTGTGGCGAAAGGAGGTTGCAGCCCATCTGCAGGAGGTTCGAGAGAAGGTAGACTGTCTCCCCCAACAGGTGAGTGAAAGCTGGAGGCAAGGATTTTGCCTGACTGGGCACAACTAGTCTCAAAGACGGAGGCCTTCTCTCCCTTTTCCCCTTGCCCCTTCCTGGGCTGCCTTTGCTGGGCTTGAGCTGGCCTGGAGCTCCGCCAGCTGTCTGTGCTCTGCATTTCAGATAGAAGGTGTCTCAAATAAGTGTGTCCTTCACAAGAGTGATGTGGACCTGAAGATCTTGGCAGAGGGCAAGGCCAGGTAAGGGTATCAGCTGGCCTCCAACACTCCTGAGAGAAAGTCAGGAGTACTACTGACTAGCTCGGGGCTGCGCTGTTCTCCACAGTTCTTCCCAACTTCCTGGGTGCTGTGGTGACTCCATCGCCTCTCTAGGCCATCCAGCTCTGCTCTGGGCTCATCTCCCTCTGATGCAGCCTGTGTGGTCCTTCAACCTTCCCATGTACCATAGCTGGTCCTCCATGCCCACAGAGAGTTCGAGGTGAGGGCTATACGGCAGGAGCTGGCGACTCTGCTGTCATCTGTGCAGCTGCTCAAGGAGGACAACCCTGGGCGGAAGATTGCAGAAATCCAGGGCAAGCTGGCCACGGTACCCTTGGGCCCAGGGAATCCACCGTGCCTACCATTTGCGTGAGCCCTGAGTTGCTCAGTGATTCTGGGTTGGGACTCAAGGCAGCTGGAAATTAGCAGGATCCTTAGTCTGTGTCCTAAAAGGGGCTATATTTAGTTTCAGAAGCAAATGATAAAGTTAGAAACCAACATCCAGGCCAACAAGACCATCCAGAACCTGAAGTTTAATACAGAAACCAAGCTGGTGAGGAGCCCACAACCCTGACCCTATCCTGCCCCAGCCTAGCTGAATCCTTCAGCTCTAGTTTCCCACGGGGTCCAGAAGAGTCCACAAACTGTATCTGGCTGATGCTGAGCCTTTCCTTGAAGATAAGAGGGAGATAAGCCTCTGTTTGCCATCTTCTCTTCCCCCACCCTGCCCTGTCATCAACTTCCACATTCCAGCAGCCATCCCACCCCCGCTTGGCGCCCCTGTGTCCATCCTGCAGCGTTCAGAGGAGATAGCAGCCCTGCGAGAAAGCATGCTGCACCTGTGGAGCGAGGAGGGCCCATGGCCATTAACACTGGGTAGCAGGCGGGTGTTCATGTCCCTGGTGAGGCAGCGGTTTTTCATCAAGGATGTGGCCCCTGGCGAGCAGGTTCCCTTGAACTGTTGGGGCATCTATCAGGCTGTGAGGTAGGCAGCAGGAGCTTGACAGCCCAGGTTCTGGAGAGGAGCTGGGAGGTTCCACAAGGGCAGTGGCCAGCCACAGGAAGGTTGGTTGAAGGAGGTCTTGGCCCTGAGTGGTCTCTCTGGCAGGTGGCTTCAGTGGAAGGCCATCCTCTTGAAACAAGTGACTCAGCAGAGGCCAGAAGCAGTGTCACAGACTGGCCACAGGGATACTGTGCCCCAGCCCACATCTATGTAATTTCCCCAGAAATAAATCTGCTAGCTCTTGTACCTGTGAGAGTCATAGTCCCTGCTGCCAGCTGCCAATGTCCTGTGGGACTGACTGGGATGGAGCAGTGGGAGAGAACAAGGTCAAAGGGCTTAGTCCTTCACCCTCTGGGCTTCTTCCTGCTCTTGCCTCATCCAGTGCCTGGTCCCATTACTTTCCATAGTGGTCTGGGAAACGCCCTGCACCAGGAAGAAGGTGCCCCATCTAACTCTTCACAGAGGACCTAGGCCTGCCCCTGGATGCACTTTCATCACTGGAAAGGATATGGGGAGGAAGGATACCCAGAAGCTGCATGCTGAGGCCAGAGCCCCTTAGGTTGTTCCCAGCCCAAGGGCCCTCACCTGATCCAGCACTGGCAGAAGCAGCTTCTTGGCACTAGCCTAGGGGTAAACAGTCATATTTGCCCACATAATCAGGCAGTGCCCCTCTTCCTGCCTCTCCTTGAAGAAAACATGGTTTATCCCTTAGTCTATGGCCCTGTAACCTGCCCAGGGACCATAGGCTCTGGCCTTGTAGTGTGTGGAACAATGGGCTTGCCTGGTATGAGCCTCTCTTGGTAGTTCCTTGCCACTGACCTGAATCTTGGGGTGGGCTGGCCTGGCAGGGTATAAACCTCTTTGAAAGGGGGTTTAAGCATGTAGACCCATGGCCTCAGGGAGCTTTTGCCTTTGTCCCTTCCTCCTGGGGGCATAATTCTGAATGCCCTGTGCTACGGAGGCTGTGGGGCCCAGGGCCGCAGTCTGGATCTGGATGCCCCACAGTTCCCAACTCCTTGCCCTGATGGTTGTAGGTTCAGACCTCAGCAAAAGCCCAGGCCATGCCCCCGAGCCTAGAGAGGCCTCACCTGAGCTGGTGAGCTAGCTGTGAAGTGGCCTGGAGGGAGACAGCTTGGGGAATAGGAAGGAGAGTTGGGGTGACCCTTGATGCTCTCCTAATACTCTCCTGACCTTTGCCCACTTTTTAGGCCTCAGCCAGCTGTGCTCCCTCCAGGGCCTGGGTGCCTCCACCCTGCAGCTCTGGGCTAGTCTCAGCTGACCAACTGGCTAGAAGGTCACTGAAGTCTGGCATTCCTGGGTGGAGCAGGCCCAAGGCACTAGGTGCTGGCTCCTTCCAGAAGGATGGTGGCAACTTCCTCTGGGTCATGGGTGTGATGTGGCCATATTTCCGCTCTAGTCTCAGCCTTCGACCAACAGATGTGCTAGGTCCTAAGAACTGCCGTAACCCAAAGTCGAAGAGCTCGGCCAGGGGTCCCAGCGGTGGCACCCCATCTGCAGAACTACATGCTGGCCCCTCCAGCACCCAAGTTGAGCAGACCCCAGAGTCAGTGGCCTTCTTGTCTTCTGAGGATCTGCCCTGGGCCAGGCGCATCAGATCAGCATAGTATAGCTCCCGGGCAGAGCAGGTGGCTGGGTGGCTGTCAGCATAGATATCACAGGAGTCTGGGTCCTGTCCCTTGTCCTTAGGGCCAAAGTACCGCTGGATGTCACCACTGATGAGCTGTGAAAAGCGGAGCAGTTGCTGCGGGGTCTCAGCATTGTCAGGGCTCTCAGGGGCCACTTCTGGGCTCTGGGGATCCAAGCTGTAACCCCTCAGCCCTTCAGCCTCCAACTCCTGCTCTACCTCCTCTTCCTCTTCTTCTTCCTCTTCCTCTTCTTCCTCAGAAGTTTCTGGAGGCTCTGGTTCAGAGGGCAGGAAGGTCTGATGAGACTGTAGTGGCAGCTGGAAGTCACAGAGTGGCTGGATCACACCAGCAGCCATCGCCTTGCTGCCCTGAACTCCTGGGGATTCTGGGATAATAGCAAACACCTGCTGAGCAGGGAGGTAAAGGAGCAGGTTAGCAGTTAGGGTTGTTAGCACCTTGCTGAACCCAAGGTCCTCCCCGACCCCTGGGGATGCTGCTGAGCTCCTTCCTTAGGGAGGAGGGATAGGCAGCTGCCGAAGGTGAACATGTGGTCAGTAATACAGTGGGGGAGGCCTACAAGGCAGAGGGATGGATTTCAGGGGTCTGTCTAGTCCTCGCAAGAGTAGCCAGACCCTGTCTTATAGGGTTGGAAGGGATTGTGCTACTAGAATCATTAAAATTATGGTCACTCAGTCCAAACATAGTAAAGGGAAGAGAGAAACTAAAGTAGCAGGGGTCTGCACAGTTTGCACTGCCCAGAGAAATGGGGGGGAGCATTTCTGGGCTCTTCCTAGCCTGGGTTGCTGTGATGTCCAAAGTAGTAGCTTGGTGACTACCTTGACCTTGCTGGTAGACCTCTTGTGGATGCTGTCGGGAGGGTGGGAAGCTATGAGACCCTCCTGACTCAGCTCATCTCATCTGGCCTTAGGCACAACCCTAGGTTTTAATATAACACAGAATAATACATCAAGGCACCTTCATGGTGGAAGGAATGGGCCCAAAGAAAGTGGGTGGGCTGCTGGGACGTGACAGGAGACAGATGTGGCTCTCCTATCATCTAGCTGACAGTTTTGGATACTCTATAACACAGAGAATAAAGGTGCTAAGCTTGTGAAGGGGGCCTGAGTGGCCAGAACCCCGGGACAGGTGCTCCTCAGGGTCAGATGATTCAGGCACTTGCCTGTCCTGTTTCCTGAGGCTGCTAGGTAGTGATGAGGAGGGGAGCCACTTGAGGCCACCCTACCTGGTTGACCACTCTGATCTGACCTCTGGTGCTGAGCTGAGTGCCTTGTTATAAGAAATATCCAGTGGGAACACAGGAAGAGTGAGTCCTGGGAAACTCTCTGAGCAAGAATCTCCTAGCCCCCAGTTTGTGGCACGCCAGCAGCCTCCCAGCCCACCCCAGGCCCTGCTCCTACCTGACCAGGCTGTACCTCTTCGTTTGGCAACCCTCCTTCCACCTGGGCTCAAGCATTTATAGCTGGGCTCTGCAGCCACCCCAGGCTGGCAAATATTTGGCGACAGTATTGTCATCACAGACTGGGCAAACAGACCCCGTTTGCTTTAGCACCCAGCAACCAGGGCCCCACGGGGGTAGCGCTACAGACCAGCCTCACCTGCACACAGCTTGCTGGGGGACCGTGGAGTGTTTGCCTTGGGCCCAGCTGGCCCACACCCTGAGCCCGAGGACCTTATCTCTGCTGCTGATTGGGGCCCGAGGTCCAAGCCTTGTCAAATAGGTGGAAAATTAAATTTCATGCTATTTTGAGTTCTGGAGTAGGCCTCTCTAGAGGACATCCTGCCTCTGTGTGTGCTACATACACAGACTTCTGCTAGCAACCATACCCTGCAGAAGGGAGAAAAGCCACAGGACCACTAACAGGGACCTGAGGATAAACTGATGCAGGTGTTCCCTGGAGCCCCTGCCCAGCCCCCTCCAGCCACAGGAGGCTCTTTTGAGAAGCTGTGGCCAGTCTCAGCCAGCCCATACAGGCCTGTGATGGAAACCCTGTCTGGAAAGGCTGCAGGGAAGTTTTACTTCACCTGATTGAAGTACCTGCTGCTCTGGACTTAGAGGATGAGTAGAGGTGGTGCCTCCCTCCCTTATGCCCAAGACTTCCTCTGGCTGCTGCCACCCACAATGAAACTGGAAGACTCCAACTCTTGCCAACTCCTTCAAATACTTTAGGGCCTCTCAGACTTTGTCATGCAGTGGTTAGCTTCTTAGAGCCACTGTAATCAATGACCATAAAGAAAGTGGCCTGAGACAGTTCTGGGACCTAGAGCCCAAATCAAGGTGTCACCAGGGATGGTTCCTTGCAGAGACTCAGGGGGAACATGTCTGGGCCTCCCTGCTCCTGGGATTCCTGAAAAAGACCCTGTTTCCAAAAAGGTCACATTCAGAGGTTTCCAAACAGACATGCATTTCCAGTCCAGATACCTTCTGTATTGGTCATGGTTCCTACCCCATCACCATCACATGTGACTCCACAGAGCACTTTGCTCCCTGCAGGAACCCCACTGCCACTGGCCACGAGCATTCAGACTCAGACACTGCCTGCTGTGACTCCCATTGCTAGTGGAGTTCATTCTAAAGAGCCCCATGACACTTGGTGTCCTGAGTCTTCAGCTGCTGGATCTCAACCTGTCCAGGGGGATAGAAGAGTTATGGACACCATACCACTCTCCCTGGGTCCTTACACCTGGTCACCAGTCCAATCCCCTTCAGGTGGGAGACAGTCACCCCTTGCCCCATAACATTCCAGTGCTCTGGGGTCTGGCCCTTGCTGATAGCTGCAGTCATTTCCTGGCACTTGGAAGGCAGGAAATTTCAGGGACTCTGTAGCCACTTTGTGCTTCAGACCGAGCTACAGTCAGCATCCTGCTCCAAGGAGGAGAAACTCCAAGTGCCAACGGATAGTTTTCCTACATCTCATTATGAAGTTATGTGCTTAGTGTTAGATGTTGGAGATGGGTGGCAAAGACAGCTCAGGTACAGATTTTTGGGCAGTGCCACAGGGCAGGGGGAAGATGACACTATTATAGTCCATCGGTTAGGCCTTGTACTACCTCTTCACAGGCAGGAAGCCCAGTATGTGCCCCAGGGAGATCAGGTCCCAGAATAGCCTGTCCCCTGATGAGGCTATGTCCCAGGTGAACCTGTGTTCTAGGTGAACCATTGTCCTGGGATGAAGTCCATCTGGCCTGGCTCAGTTCTGACTATCCCATCTACCTAGTGATCTCTGTGCCCACAGAATGACCTCAGGCTTGACTGAGTCCAAGGCTTGAGCATCCAAAGACACTTCTGCAGTACTGGCTGTGGGGTATCCCTGCTTCAGCCTCAGTGATCTCCCATCTGGCCCAGCACAGCCCAACTGTTATCTCAGAACTGTAGGGGCCCAGACTTGGTATTCTTGGCACCTGCTTAGGGTTATGGAACACTGTATCCCCTCTCTGGCCATGTGCTACTCCATCCTCCTGCCAGTTTAAGGAGCTTCAAACTTGGTCCTCTGGGTGCTCCTGCCTTGATCTGCCCAGGATCTTAGAGCTGGATGCAAGAGAGGTGGGTGCCCCAGCCTCCTTTCTCTTGGCCAAAGCCATAGCTACTGAACATGGGAAAGAAGGCCAGCCCAGGAAAAGGACTAGAAAGAAGTCTAAGGAAACTCTGGCCATGGGCCTGGATGTACAATGTTATCTGCCTTCATCTACTGGGCATACAAGGAAGGGGATGGCAGGGGTGCATTGGGAACCAGGTGGAGGACCCAGCAAGGAATGTGCTATGGCAAGAGATTGCCAACCTCACCAGGATAAGAGATAGGAAGGACGTGACAGGCTATAGGCTCCTGCAGCCACCAGCTTGCTCCATTCAGTCCTGGTCTCTGTAGGCTGGGCACTGCAAGGGGGAAATGAAACACAGCACTGTCTTCAAGGAGATCCTGCCTATGTGACCAGAGGAGGGGCTTTGGGGACTCAGTGTGGAGGCCAACTGGAAAAAGGCAGTATGTTCTTACAGAGGAAAGAATCTGAAAGGAACCCAGATGTTGCTGTGGAGTTGACAACTCCGGGTTTTCCAGGTGGCCAAAGTTCTTCCAAGGGATCAGAGTTATTCCAAGGGAGGGCAGGAGGTAAGGATCAGAGAAAGACTAGAGATGCTGCTGAAGGTAGAAGGAGCTTCCGGGAGCCATAGAGTGTAAGAACGCAGATGTCTCCACTCCAGTCTCCAATGTGATCTACTGATGCCTCAACTACAGACCAGTGAAACCTACCTGAGAACCCCTGACCTGTACAGCACCTAATGTCATTTAAGCTACTTGGGTGTGGTCATTAATTTCAGCACAGGAAAACCACAAGAGACTCAGTCAAAAGTGGGGACTGGATGGCTGGCTGTGAAATTAGGACTTTTTCTTCACTCATGGGAAGCATGTGAGTCCACATCCAAGGTGAGACCTTGAACCAAATTCTAGTCTGAAAAGAAAGCAGACCAGATGGGGAAGATGATGCTGGGCGGAGCCTGTAGTGCTGGCCTTGCAGACTTGGGAATAGGGGAGGTCCAGGAAGGTGCTCCTGCACCAGGCCAAGTCATGAGGGGTCCCATGGGGAATAGGCCTAACAGCATCTTGAATAGGTCCCCAAGGACCTGATGGGGAGGCCAGTGAATCATTCCTTCCTTTCCCCTTTTGAGGTTTGTACCCCATTCAAGATAGACTAGATGTTGGACAAGCAGGTGAGCTCTGGCCTTTTTTTTTTTTTTTTTTTTTTTTTTTTTTTTTTTTTTTTTTTTTTGTCTTTTTGTCTCGCTATGCAGTTGAGGCTGGTCCTGAGCTCACTTTTGTAGCCCAGGCTGGTCTCGAACTCACACCAATTCTCCTGCCTCAGCCTCCCGAGTGCTGGGATTACAGGTGTGCGCCACCACGCCTGGCTCTGGCCTTTTTTGTTTTCTTTCCTTTCCCTCTTTCCTTTTCTTTCTTTCTTTCTTTCTCTTTCTCTCTCTCTCTCTCTTTCTTTTCTTTCTCTTGTCTTTTTTGTCTTTTTGAAACAGGGTCTCAGGGCTGGCCAGATAGCTCAGTGGACTGAAGTGCCTGCTTAGGTAGACATAGAGACTGGGGTTTGATCCCTGGCATGCCATGCTGGCCCCACCCCTGGGGCGTGCTGAGATGGGGACTGAGGCTGGGTGTGGAGGTGCATACCTGTAATCCCAGCACTTGGGAGGCTGAAAACAGGAGGATCACTACCAGTCCAATCTGTGTAGTGAGACCCTATAAACCCTGTACTAAAATACATTAAAAACAGAGAGAGAGGGCCCAGCAGGATGGCTCAGTGGTCTAAAGCGCCTGCTTGGGAAAGCTTGGGCAGCTTCAGGGACCGCGGTTTGATCCCCGGCACCACATGCTGCGCCAGCCCTGCCCTCAGGGTGCAGGCTGAGCCAGCCATAAAAATGAGTGAATAAGCAAATAAAGGTTATGAAACAAGAAAAACAAATAAATAAAATAAAAAATTCTTTAAAAAAAAAACAGAGAGAGAGAGAGAGAGAGAGAGAGAGAGAGAAGAAACAGAGTCTTGCTATACAGTTCAAGCTGGCCTTTAGCTTACTTTTGTAGCCAAATCTGGTCTCAAATTCACAATGATCTTCCTGCCTTAGCCTCCAGAGTGCTGGGATTACAGGCATGTGACACCATGCCCAGCTCTGGTTTTTATTTCTGATGAGGCTGGACAAGAGGACCACAGCCTGAGGGGTTGCTTTCACTTTCCCAGAAACATTGCCTGTGTGTCTAGTTGGTGTTGGGTGACTGTGTCCCCTGTTCACCCCCATCCATCTGGGCTCTTTAGGGGGCTGGGATACAAGCATATGTCCTACTGCGTGTGGGCAGTGCTAGGCCCAGCACAGCTGTGCTGCCTGTACGAGCCCATATCCCATCCTTACGGCTCAGGACCTGGGAGAAGTCTGTATCCTTTCAGAGGTGTAGCCCTGCCTGTCTCCAGGAACCCTATATTGATCTTCCCAGGAAAATCAATAGCTCCAATATGTCACCTCTCAAGTGGCGCTACAGTAAATTACCCTATCATTAAGCACAGGAGGTTGTAGCCTGTAACTCCCATTAATGGAACATTAGGCCTCCCGTGAAATTTCTCTGTGTGCTTTGAGATAATGAAGGCTGAGGTGTCTGTGTGTATCCTGGAGTTAGATAGACAGGTAATGTGGCTGGCTCAGCGCAGAGCTTCTCAGCAAGGTACCTCAGAACATACAGAGGAGTTGGAGACCTCAGTGGAAGGGTGTCAGAAGGACTGAAGAACTTGGCATGCTCATGGGCTGAGGAGCCCAACAAAATAGAATGTTGCCTAGACTGGCTGCTGTTCAGGAGCCAAGAAATGCCACAGTGTGGTGGTCGTATCACTCTTCTGGCCCTGCCAAAACCAGGCACCAACCACAAGCTGAGGAAGCTGAGGTTCAAAGGATCAAGTCACTTTCTGACATATCTATTTCTGTCCTTGATCCAGGCCACACTGAAATGCCCCAGGGTGAAGCCGCTGCCCCGCCTGCTCACTTGGGACCCACATGGGCCTGTGCTCAGCTGCCCTCAAGTATCCCAACCAGGCACTTGTCCAAGCCTCAGTAAGCAGCTGCTACTGTAGCTTCAACCTAATCACAGGGCCTTAACCATCTCTAGGAAAGCCCTCTGGGATGTACACCATCCACACATGAACCCCTTCCTCCCAGGAACAATAGGGACCCAGGTACCTGCCGGGGAGGTTGGTGTGGCAATGATGTGTTCTAGGGTGGAACAGGTGGGGTGGGGCCCAGGGATAAGGACCTGGGCAAACAGGTGCCTTTGTTGACCTAGCAGCTGTGAATGTCCTCCAGGCCTGGGCTCCCAGACTCCACGGTATCCTGAGCTCAAAAGACCTCTAGCCCATGCTATTTCTGCCTAGTGCCCTGAAAGTACCTGGGGGTGGGGGGTCGGGGATCATGATGAGTCTGAGGTTTTTCACACCAGGAAGTGGACACAGGAGATAGTAGGCTAAAAATCATGGGCTATGATTTTTGTTTTGGCTTTTGGTACTAGGAATTAAATCCACTAAGTACTATGGGTTAAATACACTAAATGATATCCCTAGTCCATTTTCTTTCTTTCCTTTCTTTCTTTCTTTCTTTCTTGCTTGCTTGCTTGCTCTCTCTCTCTCTCTCTCTCTCTCTCTCTCTCTCTCTCTCTCTCTTTCTTTCTATGTATTTAGTACAGGGTCTCACTACACAGACTGGACTTGTAGGGGCCAGTGAGATGGCTCAGTGGTCTAAAGCGCCTGCTTAGGCAAGCTTAGCCAACTGCAGGAACCACACCACATGCTGTGTCAGCCCCACCCCCAGAGCAGGCTGAGCCAGCCATAACATAAACAGATTGGACTTGTAGTGATTCTTCTGTTTTCAGCCTCCCAAGAGCTGGGATTACAGGTGCTCACCACCATGTCCAGTCTTAATCACCATCTCAGTATGCCCTAGGGGTGGGGCTGACACAGCATGCTAGAGATCAAACCCTGGCCCTGGAACCTGCCTAAGCAGGTGCTTTAGTCTGCTGAGCTGTCTGGCTGGCCTCCATGTCCATTTTCATTTTTTTTTTTAGAAAGGTTCTCACTAAGTTGTGGATTGGGCCCAAACTTGTTGTCCTGCTTCAGCCTCCCAGAGTACTGAAATCACATTTGTGTCCCCTACATTGAGCTTGTGATTTGATTTTGTGTGTCCCTATAGCACACATTGTGTCTCAGAAAAAAAGAGCCTTTCAGCACAACCTGAACACACATGCAGCACTAGATGGCTACATGTAACAGTCATCTCAAAGATGTTAGGCCCACTGACCAGGGCCCAGGAAGGAAACCCTAAGCAACATCAGGGCAGAATTGGGGGAATTCCCCTACTTGAGGGGAAGGAAACTATCCTCAAACACTGATCATAGAGAGTCAAAGTCAATATTTTCTGGCCTCCAACAATTCTTGCAATATTCTAATGAGCTATTTAGAGCTAAATTCCTGTTTGAGACTATGGGTATTAAACATTATATGTATTGGCCCAGACATGGTGGCACATGCCTGTAATCCCAGAACTTGGGAGGCTGAGGCAGGAGGATCAGTGTGAGTTCAAGATCAGCCTGGGCTACAAAAGTGAGCTCAAGGCCAGCCTGAACTGCATAGCGAGACCCTGTCTCAAAAAGAAAAAAAAAAAAAAAAAAAAAAAAAAAAAAAAAAAAAAAAAAAAAATATATATATATATATATATATATATATATATATATATATATATATATTACTAGGCATTGTGGTGCATACCTATAACCCCAGTATTGAGGAGGCTGAGGCAGGTGGATTGTGATGAGTTCAAGGGCAGCCTGAGCTACATAGAGAGACTTTATCTAAAAAAGAAAAAAGAGGCTAGGGAGATTGCTCAGTGATCTAAGCACCTGCCTGGAAAGTGCAAAGTCCTGAGTTCAATCCCTAATACCACATTCTGTGCCAGCTCCAGAACCCCAGGTGTACCATGCCAGCCCTGAAACTGGGCATGGTGGCACATGCCTGTAATCCCAGTGCTAGGGAGGCTGAATCAGCAGGATCACTATGAGTCTGAGCTGTGTAGCAAGACCCTATACCAAACAAATAAATAAACAAAAATTTTAAAAAGCATAAAGAAAGAAACTACAATAGTGACCATAGTGAAACACATAGTGATTCCAAAGCAAATGCATATTTAAAAAGATAGAATAACTTAGAAAAATGATGGAAGCCATGAACACCTAATATAGGAAATAAATGGAATCCATAAAGCAGAGTCTAATTGATATACAAGAGATTAAAACTTCCACTGAATGTATATACAGCAGAATGAGCCAATGTGAGGACAAAATATCAGATCTAAAAGGTCTCGGGGTAGTGATTATGAGAAGAAAGACTTCCTTAAAATAGCAAGGAACTTAGAAGCTGCAGCAAGAGGATCATTATGAGTTTGAGACCAGCCTGGGCTACAAAGTCAGCTGAAGGCCAGCAAGACCATGTCTCAAAAAACAAGAAAGAAAGGAAAGAGAAAGAAAGAAAGGAAAAAAAGCAGGAAAGACATTTAATTTAAAGAGAATTCACAGACTGAATTTCAAAGAATGGAAAACAATACTAACATGTGACAGAAATCCATAAAAAAGGAAGGATAGTACTTCTGTTTGCAAATAAAGTGAATATCAAGCCAAGAGTGATTAAGAGAGACAAAGAAGGTCACTACATTCTTGTAGAGGCAACAATCCAAGAGGAAGAGATAATAATCATAAATATATATGCGCAGAATACTGGAACATCCTGTTACACAAAACAAATATTAACACACAAAATAATAAGCACTAGCAAGAGCTGGGGAGATAGGTCTGTGGCACAAGTACCTGCCTGGCAAGTGCAAGGTCGTAAGCTTGAACGCCAGTCCCGCAAAACAAACAAACAAAAAAAAAAAAACCAAAAAAACAAAAAAACAAAAAAAAAAACAGTACTAGCAGTTGTAATGGGAAACCTGAATACCCCACTGTCACATGTAGAATAACTAGACAAAAATCAACAATAAAATATTAGAACTAAGCCAAACTTTTGAACAGATGAACTTAGTAGGTGTCTATAGAGCAGTGGTTCTCAACCTTTCTAATGCCGTGACCCCACAATATAGTTCCTCATGTTGCGGTGACCCCAAACCAAAAAATAATTCTGGTGGCTACTTCAAAACTAATTTTGCTACAGTTATGATTCGGAATGGCTTTAGGCACCTTCTGTTTTGGTCGTTTGACCCCCACTGGGGTCTCAACCCACAGGTTGAGAACCACTGCTATAGGGTATTCCACCCTACAATATCAGAATGCACATTCTTCTCAGGTGAACACAGGATGTTCTCCAAAATAGACTGCATATAGCTCATAGAACATGCTTAAGTAAATGCAAAGGATTTGAAATTATTCCATGGATGTTATCAGGCCATAGTGAAATTAAATAGGAAATCAATGGCAGAAGAAACCACAGAAAATTCATAAATACATGGAAGTCAAGCAGCATGCTCTTCCAATTGTGAACCAGTGGTTGACAGATGAAATTAAAAAAGAAATTCCCACCAGGTGGGGTAGTGCATGTTGTAATCTCAGAACTTTGGAGAGTGAGACAGAAGGATCATTGTGAGTTCAAAGCAGCCTGGGGGGCTGGGGAGATACCTCCGAGCCACAAGTGCCTGCTGGGCAAGTGCAACGTTGTGAGTTCGAACCCTGGTCCCACAAAAAAAAAAAAAAAAAAGCAGCCTGAATTGCATAGCCAGACTCTGTCTCAAAAAGACCCCCCCCCAAAAAAAAAGACTCAAATCCATTGAATTACGAAGGAAAAGGGTGAAATCATTAACAGGTCCTGCAGAAATCCAGAAGACAGTCAATACCTACTTTGAGAACCTATATTCTAATCACATGGAAAACAGAAGAAATGGACAGATTCCTAGATAGATATGAATTACCAAAGCTGAATCAAGAAGATATAAATCTTCTATGTATTTGGTACAGAGTCTCACTACACAGCTCGGACTCACAGTGAACCTCTTTTTCAGCCTCCTCAGCACTGGGATTACAGGTGTGCATCACCACACCCAGGCTTGGTAGCAAACATTCTAAAGAAACCAATATTACTCAATGAAACTGATGATGCAATTAAAGACCTACCAACAAGGTAAAAGCCAAGCCATGGCAGATTTATTGTTGAATTCTATGAGAAATTTAGAAAGAGACTTCTTCTCAAAAAAATTTTTTTTGGTTGTGTATTACAGACAGAGTCTCACTATACAGTTCAGGCTCTCCTTGAACTGACTTTGTAGTCCAGGCTAGTCTCAAACTTGCAACAAGCCTGCCTCAGCCTTCTGAGTTTATGAATTACCAGCATGTGCACCACTCTTGGCTACTTCTTAAATTTTTTTTTCCTTTTTGAGATAGGATCTTGCTATGCAGTTCAGGATGGCCTGGAGCTCACTTTTGTAGCCCAGGCTGGTCTCAAACTCACACTGATCTTCCTGCCTCAGCCTCCTAAGTGCTGGGATTACAGGTGTGTGCCACCATGCCAGTCTTCTTAAATTCTTTAACAAAACTAAAATCCCGAATTTATTGCTGGAAATAAGCATTACCCTGATATCAAAGCCAGAGAAGTATCCAATGGGAAAAAAAAAAAAAAAAAAAGAGACCTATAGGTTAGTCTCTCTAATGGACATAGATACAAAAATCCTCAATAAAATACTAGTAAACAGAATGACGCAAATCATCATGAAGATGATATACCATGTCCAAGTAGGATTCATCCAAGGGATTTAGAGATGGTTCAACATACATAAATCGGTAAATGCAAGCACTATATTAACACAGCAAGGACAAAAAATCCATATGATTGTCTCAACAGATGCAAAACAATAATTTCACAAAGACCCACACATGAGAAAACTCCTACAGAAAATTAGAATAGATTGTCTTAAAAAAAGAATAGATTGTCTTTATCTCAATCTGATAAAAGCCATTTATGACTAACCAATAGCCAACATCATACTACATTGAGAAAAACTGAAAGATTTGGGGACTGAGGAGATAGCTCAGTAGAATAAGTGCTTGCCTGGCAAGCACAAGGGCCTGAGTTCAATCCCCAGTTCCACAAAAAACAAACAAACAAACAACAACAATAAAAAAAACCTGCAAGATTTCACTCTGCAATAAGGAACAAGAAGATGAGAATGTCCACTATCACTCCCTTTATTCAATATAATTCTGAAAACATTACATTGCCAGAGCAATTCAACAAGATAAAAAAAAAAAGGAATAGCGGTGTGTGGTGGTGCACACCTGCAATCCCAGCACTTGGGAGGCTGAGGCAGGAGGATCAGTATGAGTTTGAGATCAGCCTGGGCTACAAAAGTGAGCTTAAGGCCAGCCTGAACTGCATAGAGAGACCCTGTCTCAAAAAGACAAAAATAAAGAAAAGAAATAATGATAGGAAAGGAAGTTAATGTATCATTATTTATGGATCACATGAAATTGCTACAAAGAAGACCCCAAAAACTCCACCAAAATACGTCTAATTTTATTTTTAATGTTATTCTTTATTTATTTTAGTGTATTTGGTACAGGGTCTGCATGGTCTCATTACAAAGATCACACTTGTAGTGATTCTCCTGTTTTTAGCCTCCCAAACACTGGGATTACAGGCATGCGCCACCACATCCAGTCTCAGTTGTCGTCTCAGTGCACCCCAGTGGTGGGGCTGGCAAGGCACATCAGGCATCGAACACTGGCCAATGTGCTCTGAAAAGCAGGCACTTCAGTCTGCTAAGCTATCTGGCTGGCCCTTATTTTTATTTTTAATCTATTTACTTGATACAGAGTGTTGCTATGCACTTCAGACTCATTACAATCCTCCTGTCCCAGCCTCCCTAGTGCTGGGATTACACGAATGCACCCCATTTTGGTGGCCAGCTTGGCATGTGGTACTTGGGATCAAAGCTGGATCCTTGCACTTTCCAGGCAGGTGCTTAAGACTACTGAGCTACTTACCTGGCCTAAGACTTCTAGATTTAATAACCAAATTCAGTAGCATAGCTGGATACAAAGTCAGCATTCAAAGATCAATAGCATTCCTGAATACAAATAACAAACCCACAGAAAGGGAAATTAGGGAAATGACATACTTCACAATAGCATCCAAATAAATTAAGTACCTAGGACTCAATCTATTGAAGAAGTAAAAGAACTTTACATTGAAACTATAATGAAGCTGGGCGTGGTGGCGCACCAGAAATATATAAAGAATACAATTTTTCACAGGAGGCCACAAAAACCTTGCCAACACTTGGTTTTATCTTTTGATGAATTTTTTGTAGAATTCAAAATTTAAACAGCTAGCCAGGCGTGGTGGCACATGCCTGTAATCCCAGCACTCGGGAGGCTGAGGCAGGAGGATGGGTGTGAGTTCGAGACCAGCCTGAGCTACAAAAGTGAGCTCAAGGCCAGCCTGAACTGCATAGCGAGAACCTGTCTCAAAAAGACAAAAAAAAAAAAAAAAAAAAAAAAAAAAAAAAAGAAACTACAATGAAAGGGGAGATAGAGAATATATGAGAAAATGGAAAAATATCCTTTGTTCTTGGGCAGACAGACCCAATATGGTGATAATGTCCATGATTTTATAATTGTTATACAGATCTAATACATTCTGATTTTAAAAGATACCAATAGGGTATCTCACAGGATTAGATAAAACAATTCTAAAATTCACTGGAGGCAGAAGAGACCTAAAATAGTAAAAGCAATTCAGGGCAACAAAAGCAAAGCAAGGGGCATCACACTCCCTGAGTTGAAATTATACTACAAAGTTACTGTGTTAAGTCCAGATGTGGTGACACATGACTGCACTGGGGAGGCAGGAAACAGGAGGATCACTATGAGTTGGACCTGCATAGTGAGACCCCACATTAAAAAAAGAAAAGTACTATGTTAAAAAAAAAAAGTAAAACAGGCCTGGTTGATAGCTCAGTAGAATAAGCATTTGCCTAGCAAGCACTGGATCCCCAGTACAGCAAACAAAAAACAATAACAAAAACAAGATGGTACTAGCAAAACAATACCAGACCCAAGAATCAATGGAACAGATTAGAAGATGCAGGAACAACTCCAAACACACTCATTACCTTTCTCTCTCTCTCTCTCTCTCTCTCTCTCTCTCTCTCTCTCTCTCTCTCTCTCTCTCTCTCTCTCTCTCTCTGTCTGTCTGTCTGTCTGTCTTTTTGAGACAGGGTTTTGCTATGCAGTTGAGGCTGGCCTTGAGCTCACTTTTGTAGCCCAGACTGGTCTTGAACTCACACTGATCCTCCTGCCTCAGCCTCCACCTTTCTCTTTAACAAAGAAGCCAAACACTTTCACTGGAAGAAATAAATGGTGCTAGAAACACTGGCTTTCCATATGCAGAAGACTCACACTAGACCTGTGTCTATCATCATTTAGTAAAATAAAACTGAAATGGTTCAAAGGTCTAAACATAACAGAAACACTAAATCTGCTCGAAGATAGGATAGTTAGAATTCTTGAAGACAGTGGTGTAGGGCAAGGACTTTATGAAGGAAAACCTGATCACACAGGAACTATCAGGAAGAATGAACAATGGGGATCACATTGAAAAGCTTTTGCACAGTGAAAGAAACCACCAACATAGTGAAAACACAACTTATTGTGTGGGGAAAAAAATTTCCAGCTGTTCCTCAAACAAAGGACTACTATCTGGAATATATAAGGAACTCCAAAGAATTATGTTGCCCAAATATAAAGACCCAGCCCCAAAATGGG
The DNA here is from genome assembly GCA_004027025.1 of Myocastor coypus. Classification (NCBI taxonomy): domain Eukaryota; kingdom Metazoa; phylum Chordata; class Mammalia; order Rodentia; family Myocastoridae; genus Myocastor; species Myocastor coypus. Next base: position 1,195 of record PVJA010008528.1, on the reverse strand, counting down.
CATCTGAAATAAATAGATACATCTCAGAAGTATAAATAACAAATGAATATATTAAAAATGCTGAATATCACTGGTCATTGGAGAGATGCAAATTAAGACAACACTGAGATTCTATCGCACTTCAGAAAGAATGGCTATCTGCAAGTAATTAACCAATAATATGCTGGTTGGGCTAGGGGAAAAGGAACCCTGCTCGGCTGTTAGTGGAGTGTAGACTGGTGCAACCAGTGTGGAAATCAGTGTGGAGATTCTTCAAAAACTAGGAATAGTGGCTGGGGATGTGGCTGAGTGGTAGTATTATTGCTTTGCATGCACAAGGCCCTGAGTTTGATTTCCAGCAAAACACACACACACACACACACACACACACACACACACACACACACACACACACACACCAGGACTAGAGGCTTCATTCAACCCAGCTATTTCCCTTCTTGGTATCTTCCAGAAAGGATTAAAATGATATATGATATACACATACCCATGTTTATAGTGGTACAGTTTATAATAGCTCATCTTGGAAACAACCCAAATACCCATCAACTGAAGAATGGATAAAGATGTGGGGGGTTTTGTAGAATGGAGTACTACTCTGCCATAAAGAAGGATAAGCTTAAGACATTTCTAGGTGAATGGATGGACCTTGAGACCATACTCTCAAGTGAAATATGTCAGACACACAGGTGTAAATAATGCATTATTGGGCCCAGCGGGATGGCTCAGTGTCTAAAGCGCCTGCTTGGGGAAGCTTGGGCGGCTTCAGGGACCGCGGTTCGATCCCCAGCACCACATGCTGCGCCAGCCCTGACCTCGGGGCGGGCTGAGCCGGCCATAAAAATGAGTGAATAAACAAACAAAGGTTCTGAAACAAGAATAAAAAATAATAATAATAATAATTAATAAAATAAAAATTAAAAAAAATAATAATGCATTATTTCTCTGATGTGAGAAACCAAAAGTGTAGCTGGGCATGGTGGTGCACACCTGTAATCCCAGCAATTGGGAGGCTGAGGCAGGAGGACGGGTGTGAGTCTGAGACCAGCCTGAGCTGACCTTGAGGTCAGCCTGAATTGCATAGCAAGACCCTGTCTCAAAAAGTCCAAAAAAAAGCCGGGTGTGGTGGCGTACGCCTGTAATCCCAGCACTCGGGAGGCTGAGGCAGGAGGATTGGTGCGAGTTCGAGACCAGCCTG